>JAJJKW010001739.1:0-35973 GCA_023805745.1 Isotricha sp. YL-2021b | reverse complement strand
TTCCATAAATTCATCATCAATAATTTCTGTTATACTTTTATTAATAAAAATTTCATCATAATCAAAAGAAGAAATACTTATATTTTTTTTCTTATTTTTATCATAATAAGCAGGATGGTCAAGATTGTGTTTTTTAATGTATTTTTGAATATCTAATGCATCAAAAACAAATTCCCAATTATCTATATTTAATTTTCTAAAATTTATTCTTCTTGAAAGACTCAAGGTTATCAATGTAAAATTTATTTCATTTTTTTCATTTTTAAAATAAATGAAATAAGAAGGAACCATATACTCTATAGTTATATTATATGGTTCAGAAAAGAAAGAAGTAGAAGATTCATCTTTAGCCAGTTTAAATTTTTTTTCAAAGAGTTCTAAATTTTGAGAAATGAACTCTTTAAAATGATCTTTTTTCATTAAATATAATAATTATGAATTCAAAAATTAAAATAGGATAATAATTTATTTATTATTCTAATTTTTGAAATTAAATTATTAATTTGTTTCATTTAACTTCAAAAATTATATATGTTTGAATTTATTATTTATTTTTTTTGAAAAAAGTCAAAATTATTTTTTAAGAATAAAAAGTTACAAAGTATATATCATTTGATTATACATATTTTTATTATCATAAAAAAATGGGCCCTTGAACATAAAATTTGTTTCAAAAAAACAATTACATATTATAAAAAAAGTGTCACCAATTTAAAATTTCTTATATTAAATAAATTATAAGTTAAAAAATAAATATATAGATATACATTCAACGTCCCATATAGATGGATTATGAGACTATAGGATAATAAAACAATATTTACAAAAAATATATAATGCAATAACTGATGATAATGTATTCTATGAGTGAAGATGAATTTTCACATAACTATTAATAATTTGGCATATGTTTAAATTTTCTTTCTAAAGAGAAACAAAAATTATATTCTTTAAGTCATAAAAGAGTTAAAAATAAAATAAATAAAAATAGTGAATCAAATAATCCATTTAATTCAAGAAATCCAACAATAAGAAAAACAATATTTGTAATTCATAATATTAATATTAAAACTCAATATGGAACAAAATTAGTAAATAAAAAATGATAAATTACAAATTCATTTAAGTTATTTATTCAATGTTTTATATTTATCTGATTTTAATATATCTCAAAGAATAAGAAAAAAAGTTATAACAAAGAAATCAGCAAACAATTTAATTGAATCAAATGAATATTCATCTGGACCAAAAACTTATAAAAATGTAATTTATTTAAGAAAAAAGAAAGATAATTCTGATTATTTAAAATCAATATCTAATAATAGTTATAAAAAGATAAGTTTTATTAAAAAAATAAAGTATGAGATGTTATAAATGATATTTATTTAATTATAATTTAAATTTTATAATAAATTAAATATTATGAAAAACAAAATGAATCGAATTAATTTAAGAGATTTATTAAAGAAAGATTATTTATATCCTGAAAAAAGTATATTCAAAGAGAATTATAAAAATAAAACAATATACAAACCATTAAATGAAACAAAGCAATTTGATTCATCATTTATACAATTAAATGAATTATTAAAGAAAGAAAATTTAAAAATTATTCCAAATAATGAAATAAAAAGTATAATATTACATTTTTCCAAAAAAACAAAAAAGGCAAAATTAATTCGGAATAAATCAAATTTATCAACAACACCAACAATAATAAAACCATATTTACCAAAAATTCCAAAAACAAAGAATTTTTCCTATTTAAATATATTTAATTATTCAAAATCACCTGAAAAAAATATATTAACATCAAAAAAAGATTATTCAACAATAGATTCATCAAAAACAAGAAATGTAAATACAGGATTATCTTATTCAAAAAATACTAGTAGAAATATGAATAAATGTAAAAGTCTGAGTCAAGATAATATGTTAAATGAAAAAAAATCAATAATAAAAATAATAAAACATAGAACAGGAATAAAAATTAAAGGAAGTTTTACAAGATGTATTGGAGGACAACTTGATCCTTTAACAATAACAAAAGAGCATTTTAAAAAAATAAATCAAGATAATTGTTTTTCTAAAATAGATTTTTTTTCTAAAAGTTTAGGTTTAATTAGTTTAATTGGTGTTATTGATGGACATGGAATTCATGGTCATTTAATTTCGAAAGCTGTTAAAAATTTCTTTTGTGATTATTTTGAAAATAATGTTAATATGACTTTAACTTTAAATAAAGATAATTTTTATACTATTTTAACTGAAAGTTTTACAAGATGTCAAGAATATTTAATTAAAAATCCAAATAATTATAATTATAATTTAAATTTTAGTGGTTGTACTTGTTTAATTCTTTTTTATCCTTTTGATAATAATAATAAAAATAAAATTTTTTGTGCTAATTGTGGTGATTGTAAATGTTATTTATTTTCTAATAATAATTATGTTCCTTTATCTTATCCTCATACTCCTGATAGAATATCAGAAAATCAAAGAATGAAAGAAAAAATTGAATTTTTAGAAAAAAAAAATTTAAAAGAGCAATTAAAAGAAAATGATAAAAATGAAAATAACAAAAAAGAGAAATTAAATTATAATATCAAAATAAATTATAATCAGAAAGAAATAGATAAATCATTATTATCAAATAATAAAAATACAAATGAATTATCAAACAGAAAATCTCAAGAAAGAAAATCAATAAGTTTAAGTTTTAAATTACCAAATACTATAAAAAGTTTAATATCAAAACATAAAGAAAATAATAATTTAGAAAAATTTTCATTATTAAAAAAAATATTTTTAAAAGAATTTAAAGAATTAAATTTATCAAGAAGTTTAGGTGATTTAGAAGCTCAAAATTTAGGAATTATTCCTGAACCAGAAATTGTAGAATGTGATTTAAAATTTAATAGAGGTAAATTTCTTGTTTTAGGAACAAATTCTTTATTTCAATTTATTTCCATTGAAGAAATTGGATTTATTGTTAAAAAAAATATGAAAGAAAATAATGGATTTGGTGCTTGTAAAGAATTAGAAGATTTAGCAAGAGAAAGATGGAAAAAAAATATGAGAAAAATTGAAGATATTACTATTGTTATTGTTTTTTTAGATTGGAAAAGATAAAAATTTGTATTTTTTTTATTTTTTAATTTTTTATTGTTTTTATTAGCTTGATTTATAGGGTTTTGATGTTATATATTAATTATTTTTATTATTATATATTTTTTAATTTTTATTTTTATTTTTTTAATATAATTAATTAGATAAATTTTTTGTATATTTTTATTTTAAATTTTACATTAATGGATTCTTTCTTATCTTATTTTAAAAATTCCATTAAATTATCAGATGAAATTATTACTATGATAACGAATATTATTCTTAATGATAATATTAATTGTAAAAAAGAAAATTTTAAAAAATTCCTTTCTATGGATAATGAAAAAATTGATGATCAGGAAAAAGAAAAAATATTATATTGTAGTATTTTACTTTATATTTTAGATATTCATAGAGAATTTAAAAATGATTTATCTGTTATATTAAAAAAGAAAATTAATGATTTTAATGGAATACTAATTAAATTATTTGAATTTATTAACATTAATTTATTAAATAATGAAGCTATCAATTTAAAATATAAAGTTTTAATGATAAATAATTTATATGACATTTCAAAAAAGCAATTAAAAGATGATTTAAAAAAGCAATTTTTAGAAATTTTTTCTAATATTGTTCTAAATGGAGAAATAAATATATTATTAAAAAATATAAATGATGATATAGGAATGATAATTTCATTTTTCTTTAATTGTTTTTATAATTTAATTAATTCATTTTTTGAAATTGATAAAAACTTATTAATTAAATTAAAAGATATTGTATTCAATGACTTAAGTTTAAATATAATTGTATATACTAAAAAAACAAAAGATATGATTTTTATATTATCAAATTTTCTCTTTAATTTAATTTTAAAAATAAAAAAAGAAGAATTTAACCAAAATTGTTTTGAATTTTTATCAAAATTTTCTCAATATGAAAATTATGAAGTTCTGTTTATTTATATGAAAGGATATTACAATAATTGTAAATATGACAATTTAAATTGTTTAAAAGAGGAAAAATTATTTTTCTTAAATAAATTTATAAAAGATAAAATATTAAAGTTAAAAGAAGATAAAAAAGATTTAAGTTTATTAGATTTTTACTTATTATTTATTTCTCATGATACCAATGGTAAATATTCAATAATAATAAATGATATGTTTTTAATTGCATTTTCTAAAGCTTTATCAAATAAACAAAATGAAACTGAATTAAAAACAATATTTGAAGAAAATAAAACAGTTTACCAATTTATTATTAAAATTGAAAAAGATAAAGAAAATTTTGGTTTTATTGAAGATAATTTTTTTACTATTTTAAATTTATTTTATACTAAATTTGATTTTCAAATACAAATTAACAAATATATTGATGATTATTTCCTTAAAATAATAAAATCAAAAATAAAACCTTTATTAAATGAAGTTAACTTATTTCAATATTTATCAAATGATAATTTTGAAACTAGGAAAAAATATTTAGAATATATTTTATCTTATCCTTATGATAAAAAAGATATTCAGTTAATAAATGAATATACAAAAATATTTTTTGATTTTTGTAAAAAAAATGATAAAGATAAAGAGCATAAATTATTTTTAAATTCATATCCAAATTATTTTCTATCTTATTTAAAAAAAATACCAATCAAATCTTTAAGATTATTTAATAGTTTTTTTGTAAGTATAGAAAAAAATAATCCTATTTATTATATATTGATTATTCAAGAAGCTTATAAAGAACTATTTAATAATAAAAATATTGATAATTCCTATGGAATATTTTTTGCTTTATTAAGACCTTATAGAAATCATAAAAAATTTTTATTTATCAAAGATAAAAATATTCATATTGCTTATTCTAAAATCAATATTGATTTAGAAATTTCAATTGATAATATTAAAAAAATAGCAATTACGAATAATGAATATTTAACTTTAGAAATAATGGATTTTATAAATGAATTTGATGAAAAGAATGAAGTGTTTCCAATTGTATATAAAATTATAAAATATAATTTAAAATCTGAAAATGCTGAATATAAAAGTGGTCTTCTTAAATCATTAAAAGTTTATTTTGAAGGATATTTTAATCAGATAAGTAAAATGTTGTCAAAAAAAAAATTTGATGAAAAATATATTGATATTGCTTTTGATAATTATATTAAACTTTTAAATTTTTTAAATGATAATATATATGATAGACCAGTTGAAAATTTACAAACTTATTTAGATTTATTGAAATATTTATGTGAATTAATAGAAAAATTATCAAATATTAAAAATGATAAAGTAAATAATTTTTATAAACAATATTCAGAAATAATATATAATAAAGAATTCTGTATTAGTTTATTATCACTATTAAAACATTCTTGGTTCTTTATTAGAATGACTTCTTTTGATATTTTAAAACAAACACAATTTAAAAATATAATATTGAAATTAAATAATTATTTAATAGAGGAAATTGAAAAATATGCTTTTTCTTTAAGAATAATGGATGCTGAAGGAAGTTCTTATTTATTTATGTTATTAATTTATCATTTAGGTTATGATTTTTTGAATGAGACTATGAGTAAAATATTTAACAATAAAATTGATGAAAATTTAAAAGATACTAATAATAATAATATTATAAATTTAACAATAATAAATTTTCAAAAAATTATTAATAATAAATTAGATGAATATATGAATTGTTTAAATAACAATTCAAAAAAAGATTTCCAAAAAACTCCATTTGATATTAAAAACAAATCAATTCATACTTATTATATATTTTTAAAAAATATTCTTGATTTAGAAAAATCAAATATAATCATAAATTCAACAGAAGAAAGTAAAACAATATCAAATGAAATAATTTTATCATTATTATTTTCATTATCTCATGAAATCATCGAACTAAATACAAAATTTTTAACATTTTTAATAAATAATGGAGTAAGTGAATTTTCTTTAGAAAATAATGAAATAGAATCAAATAATGATATGTCATCAGATCATGAGGATAAAATTTTAATTTCTTTATGGAACACATCAAAATTTAGTTTAAATACATTAGGTTTAATATATGATATTTTTTATTCAAATTATCCAATAATATATTCTTCATTAAATAAAAAAGAAAATTCATTTGAAACTTATTTTTTAAAACCATTATCAAATTCATTAAATGAAATAATACCTATATTAATTAATTCAAAACATATGGGAGTTGTTAAAGCAATGAATGATAATTTATTAAAAATATCAATTTTATTAAATAAATCAAATGATCCTTATACTTCTTATAGAGAAATATGTAAAAATAAAATAATAGATTTTATATCAAATCAATTAACAAATCATGTTATTTCAAGTACTTTAAGAAGAAGTGCTGGAATTCCTTTTTTAATTGTTACTTTAATTAAAAGTTATATTTCTCCTTCATATAGTGATAACTATATTATAGATATATTAAAATATGCAATTGACAATTTATTATTTAATTTTAATAAATTTCAAAATGAAAAAATAGATGCTTCTGTTCATTGTCTTCATATTTTAAGAGTAATTTCAGATGATACTATAATTAAACCTTATGTTAGAAAATTTTATAATGATATTATTATGAAAATCATAGATGGTTTAGAAAGTGAAAATTGGAGTATTAAAAATGCATGTATGTTAATGTTTAGTAGAGTTATTAAAAATAATTTTTTAATGCAAAATGAAATTGAAATGAAAAGAGTTTTACCTACTTTTTGTGAATATTTTATTGATAAAAAAGATTTTTATAATATTATTTTATCAATTTTAGAAAAGAATATAAATAATGGAAATAAATTAAATGATTGTTTATTATTATTTGTTACTTTTTTTACTAAATTTAGAAAGGCAAAACCTAATGATTATGAAAATTTAAATGGAATTAAAGTTATTCAACTTTTGTTTAATATGGATAAAAAAGATAATAAATTATTTCGGAAATTATTATGTTGTGCTATTTTGAAATTATATGGAGAGAATCATAAAAGATTAATTTTGGATGTATTGGAAAGATTAAATTATATTGATAATAAAAGTTTAGAAGAGTATAATAATAAATTTGATTTTTATTATAATGTGATTAATGAAATTGTTAAAAATAAAGAAATTGAAGAAAATGAGAAAATTAATTTAGCCAATAAATATAAAGAAAAATTAAAGGATAATATTAATTTCTTTGTTTTAACTAAATTTATTCAATTAATAAAAAAAATTGATTCTTTAGATGAAAACAAATTAAAAGATTTATATGATTTTTCTATTATTGGAATTAATTATGAAGAAAAGAAAATATATTTAGAGAAATTATTTAATCAATTAAACATAAATTCAAGAAAATTTTCATATTTTAATTTTATTAAACATTCAATAAATTTCTTCCTAAAAAAATTAGATTATAAATTAATTTACGGTGATAATTTTATTCAACATTTTGAAAATAAAAAATTAGAAGAATTAATTGTTTATCTTTTTAAAAATTTTTCAAATAAATTAGATATCTCAATCATAAATCCAATAATTAATTTACAGTTAAATAATTATTCTGTAAATATTTCAAGTAGAATTTCAGTATTTCTTTCAAAAAAAAATAATTTATTAAATCTTTCAAAAGAATATAAAAAATTAATTTTAGAGCAATTAATTAGTATTATGAAAGAAAATAATGAAAAAACAAAATTAATAAATAAAGCTTTTATTTTATTACCTTTATTAATAGAAGATTCTTATGAAGAAATAAATAAAGTTTTAGATTTAATTTATTCTTATTCTTTAGCAGAAAATTTAGATAAATTAAGAATTGGAGCAATTTTAGCTTTTGAACATATAATATATTCATTTTCTTTAAAAGATGAAAAAATAGATAATTATAAAATATTATTAATATCTTTTCTTTTAATGAATGATGAATTCCCTGCTATAAGGAAAAAAGCTTGTGATATTTTTATTGAATATAATAAAAAAAGTAAAATAATTAATAAAGAATTTAAATATTCCTTTACAAATGAATATTTAAATAAAAAACTTCTTATTCAAGGAAATTTTAATTTAAGTTATTATAAACAATTTATTTATTATATAGAAAACACTAATTTTTATTTCAGAAGAAATATTCTTGATACAAAAGTTTTTTATTATGAACCAGATAATAGATATATTGATAATATTGAATGCAAACTATATATTATAAGAAATAAATTAAGAAATAAAATTAATGAAGAAAAGAAAGAATCTAATTCAAAATTAAAAATAATGAGTGTCTTAGAAGAATTTGGAGAATGTATTAAAAATAATACTTTTGAAATATATAATAATATAAATGGGATTGATAATAAATATATTTTTAAAAATTATACAAGGAAAATAATATATAAAGATATAAAATAATATTTTCAAACTACTGTTATTTTAATTATATATTATAGATTAAATTATTTTTTGAAATTATAAATATATATGATATTTTTCTTTTTTTCTTTGTTGATTCATACTATAAATATCAATATAAAAAAATAATTAAAAAAAAGGAATAAAAATATAATATCAACACAAATAATTAAAAAAAATTTTAAAAATGCTTATTTATTCTTTAATAAAGCGATATTCTTTTAATTAATTTATAAAAATTTAAATGTATACTCCTAATTTGAATGATTTACTCCATTTTATATATTATTAATTCCTATAAAATCAAATATTAATTATAAATATTATGAAAATTCCACATCCAAAATTTTTTAAAAGAAATAAACTTAAAAAGCCAACAAAAAGTTCAAATACAGTTTTACATATAAAATTACCTCATTTAGAAACTTTAAATTCCACAGAAGAAGATTTAGAAATAGAAAAAAAAAATAATTTAAATACAATAAATAATCTCCCACCAAAACCAAAAAGAAATAGTTCAATTCAAATAAAATCAACAAATAAATTTTTCAATATATATCCTTTGGATATAATTAATCCTGATAAAATTCCTAAAAAATATAAACATTCATATTCTGTTTTAAATTATGAAGATATTATTTATTTAAATAGAAAATCAGAAATAACTCAAATGAAAATTTCAAATGAATTTCAAGCTCAAAATTATATTGAAGATTTAAAAGAAGAAATAAAGAAGACAAAAGAATTAAGAAATAAAATTATTAAAGAATTGCGTAATATATATAGAAAAAAAGATGATAATAAATTAAAATTATCTCTTGATTTGGATTCTAAATTGGATGCATTATATAATTTAAAAGAAAAATTAGAAAAATCTTATAATAAAAAATCTAAATTATCATTTATATCTAATAAAAGTATATATCATGAAACAAATATAAAAGTAAAAAATATAGAAAAAGATATTAAATATTTAATTTATGATAATAAGGAATGTGATGAAAGATTTGCAAAATTAGGAGAAGATTTTTATAAAGAATATATAGCATTAAATCAATATATAAATCAATTAGAAAATGAATTAAAAAAGAATATAGATAGTGGAATAAAATATTATTTATTATTGTTAAATACTGGAAAAGATACAAGAAAAATAGGTTTATCTTGGATTGTTAGAAGATTACTACAATTAAAATATGAACCTTCTTTAAAAGATTTTCCAAAAAATTTTGATGAAAAAATGGTAAAATTTATAATAGATGTAGCAAAAAAACAAAATGAAAATGTTGAATTAATGGAAGAATTAAAAAGAATAAAAAATGAAATGATGTCAAAACAAATAAAATATGAAAAATCAAATCAAAAAAATATATCTGGTTTAAAAGAACAAACTGAAAAATATTTATATGAGAAATTAGAGCAATTATTAGAAAAACATGAATATTATTGTATTCCTCCACATCAAGAAAATAAAATTCAAATTTGTTTACATAATCCAAGTATGAAAAAGTATAAAATTAAATTAAAAGAAAATGAGAATTTAAGTAATGCTTTCATTAAAAATAGAATGTCTGCAATTAAATCTAGAGCTCATTCTGCTTCTTCTTCTTTTGGAACATGGAAATATAATTCTATTATATTTAATGAAAATAATATTTTTTCTCAAGGAAGAATTAAAGAGTTAAAAAGTGTTGTTGATATAAAAAAAAAAATAGAAA
Source organism: Isotricha sp. YL-2021b (assembly GCA_023805745.1). Taxonomy (NCBI): domain Eukaryota; phylum Ciliophora; class Litostomatea; order Vestibuliferida; family Isotrichidae; genus Isotricha; species Isotricha sp. YL-2021b. The sequence continues at coordinate 25,721 of JAJJKW010001739.1, read as the reverse complement.
TGAATGAATATTTTATTGAAAAATTAAAAATAGAACAATATAATTATATTAGAGATAAAAAAGATAAAACTCATAGTTTATTTGATGTTAATTTGTTGAGAAGTGAAAATTTAATGAAAGCCTTATTTGGAACTAAAACGATTTTTAATTCTTAATTCTTTTATATATATAATAAATATTAATCTAATTCAACGATTTGTATATTGTTTTGATATAAATATTTTTCTATTATCTCATATTCTATACCATTATATTCATAATATATACTGTCAAAAGCATAATTTTCACTTATTAATTGTAATATATTATCTTTTAAATTTGGATTTTCTTTTTTAAATTTGTCAAAATATAATTTATATTTTTTGAATAAATATTGAATTATATAATCCATATCTTTTCTATCTAAATTATTTGGTATGATTATATCTTTTCTAGAAGAAAAATAATTTCCTTTAACTTTTCTATAATTAATTCCTTCTTTATCGAAAATCAAATGTAATAAATCAATATCAATTTTGAAAAATTCTGATATTTCATTTAATATCATTTCTTCTTTTTCTTTAAGTTGTTTAATAAAATATTTACAACAATTTATATAACCATATAAATAATTTCCTTTGAAATATAATCTTCTTTGTATTCTAAATTTTATAAAATCAATTTGAAAAACTTCTCTTAAACATTTATAATAAAAGAAATATAATAATTCTAAAGTAGAATTTGTTTGATCTTTAGGTATTATATAGTGTTTTTTTAAATTTTTTAAAATAATTTGAATTTGGTTTTTATGTTTTCTATTTAAATAATCTTCATAAATAAAGTCAGCAGAATATTTTAAAAAGAAAAAAACACTACTAAAATAAATCCAATTAGAATAAGGAAGAAAATTAAAAAAAAAAGAATTTTTTTGAATGACTGAATTCATAATAAAAATATTTAAAAAATATTTTATAGTTAAACATTTAAAAAAAATTATTTAATTAATTATAGATTTTAAATAGAATTATTATAAATGGAACATACTAGTAATATTTTCTTTATTTGATGAATTAGGGAAGATAATATTTTGATTAGAAGTTGAATTTCCAGTTGGTAAATTTGAATAACCTGAAATTTTATTTGAAGAAATACTTTCAATTTTATCTTTCTTAGAATTTTCCCTTAAAATGTTATTATTATTCGAAGTTTCTTCATTTGATTCATTTAAATTAAAAATTTGTGTATCATTTAATTTTCTTTTTTTAATAGTTTTTTTTAAGTCACTTTTTATTAATTTATTAATATAAATAACATCTCTTCCTTTATAATTTACACTTTTTGATTCATTATTTTCTATATTTTCAATATTATTATAAATATTTTTTTTTCTTCTTAAAAAATTAATATCTTTTTCTTTATTATCTAATTCTTCTTTTAAATTTTTTCCTTCTAATCTCAAATTTTCAATATACCCATTCAATTTTTCAAAATAAAAATAAAGTTTTTCTTCTATTGTTTTTGCTGAAATTAAATTAATATTATCTGAATAATTATCATAATCTGTATCTTTTAGTAAATCTTTTATTTTATTTATATGAAGATGAATTGCACGTCTTGCTTCATTTAAGTCATTTTCTTTTTCTTTTAAATTATTTACCAAATCATTTATATTAATATTTTTTTTATTTGTAAAATTTTTATGTAAATTTTCATTTGTGGATTTTAATTTTAAAAATTCTTCTTTTAATTTATTATAATCCATTTTAGTTTTTGCAATTAAATTATTTTTTGATGACATATTAGTTCCTTTATAACAATTTGCAATTTCATTGTCTTCTCTTAATTTTACAATATCTTCTTTTAATCTTTTTATTTCATTTTCATAATTTCTTTTTTGATCATCTAATATAAGAACTGAATTTAAATAACTTTTAATTTGAGAATTTTTTTTTTTAAGAATTTCATTAAAATCTAATTTTGCATTTTCTAAATTAGAAACTAAAATTTTCAATTCATTAATAACTTGTTGATATAAGCTTTTATCTTCTTCTAATTGTTTAATTTTTTTTGATTGTTTTTCTATTTCTAAATCATATTTTTCAATTACTGTTTTTCCTTTTAATTTTATTTCATCTAAAGTTTTACTTTTGTCATTTAATATTAAATCTTTTTTTTTAGATTCTTCTTGAAGAATATTTATTTGTTCATTTAATATTTTTTCTTTTTTAACATAATTATCTTTTTCATTTTTCATTTGTTCTATGAATTTATTTTTATCTTCTATTATATTATTAATTTCAATTACTTTTTGTTCTTTTTCACTTAATCTTTTCATATAAATTTCAAGATCATTTCTTAAATTTTCAATAATATTATTCTTAGAATTTAACATATCATTTAAATTATTATTTTGTTGTTTTAAAGATTCAATTTGTGAATCAAATCTAAATTTATTATCTTCAATTTGGTTATTTAAATTTTTATTTGCTTCAGTTAAATAAGCATTATTCATAATATAATTTTTCATTTGTTCATTAGCATTATTAACAGAAGCTTTATTCTCTTGAATTTTTAAATTAAGATCATTATTTTCTTTTTCTTTAATTTTTAAAGTTAATTCTAATTTTTGAATTTTATCTTTTAATAAATCATTATCACTCATTAAACTTTTAACTAATAAATCTTTTTTCTCAATTTCATCCATTAATTTATTTACTCCATCATTCATAAGAGAATTTTGTCTAATAATAACATTTTTAGACATTTGGCTTTTTAATTTAATATTTTCTTCATTTAATTTATTTAATTTATCATTTAATCTTTTTAATTCATCTTTAATATTATTATCATCAGAATATAATAATTCTTCATTAACAATAGCTTTATTTTTAACTTTTTTAGCATTTTGAGCAAAATATAAAGTAGATAAAGTTTCACTAGAATTATTATCAGAATTACTTATATTTGCAATAATAGTAGTTTTAGAATTTCCACCTAAAGAATCTTTTAATATATGAGTTAATTTAGAATCTCTATAAGGAATAGGTTTAATATTATTAATTATATTTTTAATAACAATTGATAAATTTAATAAAGATTTATTTATACTTCCAGCTTCTTTTACTCTTTCTCCAATTGCTCCAGTTTTATTTTGTCTTTCACTTCCTGCTAAATCAATTATATGAAAAACACTTTTTTTATTTTTTAATTTCTTATTATTTTCAGTTATGATATTTTCAATATATATACTTATTATAGCATGTGATCTTGATGAACCTTCATTCATTTTTGTTTGTGCTGAATGTCTTAATTTTGCTCCTTGCATTAAATACTTTAAACCTTCTTCTGGAGATGAAAATATAAAAGTTCTTAAATTTTCTACAAATATATTATTTCCTATATCTCTTATTTGTAAATTTTTATTTTGATCTGGATTTAATAAATCATGTATTTGTTCTTGATATATTTCTAAAAAAGAAATTTTAAAAGTATATTTTGATTCTGTTACTTTTTTATTATTAAACATATAATATATTATTCTTGGTAAAAGACCTAAAGATTGGTCATTTAAATCGAAATTTTCATTAATATTATTTTCATTATTTGATAATTCAATATCATAATTTTCACTAGGAATATTTTGTTGATTTATATTACTTGAATTAATTGAATATTTATTCCCAAATAAAGTATAAGTTTTTCCTGTTCCAGTTTGACCATAAGCAAATATTGTTCCATTATATCCTTCAAGAGAAGAATCACATATTTTTTTTGCACAAACTTCAAAAATTTCATTTTGAGTTGAATTCTCATTTGCTATATAATCATAATTAAATGCTTTTATTCCTAAATTTATTATATTATTATCCATTATTTTAAGTGAAGATGTTGATGTTTCATTTTGATTTTTTGGCCTTATTCTTATTATTACTTGAATGCATTCATCATTGTTTTGTATTTCAGTCATTTTTGAATTTAAATTAAATATTTTTTCAAATGAAAATAAATAATTGTTTAAATAATAATTGATTAATTTATTAATAATTATATTATATAAATATAAAATATAATAATGTCAACTTCATGTAGTACAATTCAAGTTGGTTTTGATACTACTATAAATTCTTTTCGAAATTCTTCACAACAATTAAATAAAAGAAATAAATATGCAATTCCAAAAATGAAAATTTTAATGACTCAATATAAAGATAAATATAGATTTAAAAGAGAAAATTTATTAAAGCCTTTACATTCAGATCTTTCTACAAATTTTCAAACTATTAATTTTTCTAATAAAAAAAAATATCATCAAAATGAAAAAATACCTAATTTAATTAATTCTTTTCAACAAACTCCTACTAAAATAAATCCATTTAAAACTCAAAATAAATTTAAATTTAGGAATTTTTCAATTAAAAAAAAAAAAGTAAACTCTTTTAATTATTCAGGTAGAAATTACATAAATGAATATATTAATCATATTTATTCAAGAAATGAAATATCAGGTTCATTATATAAAAATTTAACAGAAAAAAAAAATTCATTTCTACAAAATATGAATAATTATGTTAATAATATTAAAGAAGCAGATAGAAGAATTGTTTTTGGATTAAGTCCTTTTCCAAAAGTAAGTAAAAATTTAGAATTAAAAATACCAGAAACAAATAATGCAATAATTACAAGATATAATAAATCTTTTAATTATTCATCTATTGGTGAAAGATATGAAAGGCATATGAATGAATTATTAAAATTAAAACATGTTAAGAAAAATATAAAAGGAAATGATAGAGAAAGAAAAAATAAATATTTTTATAGAATGTTATGTAATTATTTAGCCCAAAATGGTATTTTTGAAAAAGAATACTATAATGAAGATTATTTATCTAATTTTAAAGATTTTCTTGATGTTCAATTTGATATCAATCCTGAAATTCCATATAAAGAATGTTTATATAATATATTAAAAGGAAATTATGATAAGTATGTTGATAATCCTATGGATTCTAATAATTCTTCTTTAGCTTTTTATGAAAAACATCAAGAACTTAAAAGAAATAATTTTGAATATTATAGTCATCATAAAACTCATTTTCCTATTAAAGAAAAGAAAATTAATTTTGAAAAGCTTTTTCAATAATAATCTATTTTAATTGGTGTTTTATATAAATGTAAATAAAGAGTATAACAATATTTACTATTTTTTCTAATAAAAACAATTAAAAATATAAAAAAATTAAACTTCAAAATTAAATTAATAAAAAAATTAAAAAACCCAAAATTAAGCTTAAAAACCAAAAGAAAAATAAAAAAAATAAAAAAATTAAAAAAAAAACAGAAAAAATAAAAAAAAATGTCAAAAATATACATATTTCTCATTCTTTCAATATTTATATTATCTGAAGGAGTAAAAATGGAAGCAAAGAAAAAAAAACAAAAAATATGTACAAAATTATCTCGTCCAATTCGTGAAATAGCAGATATGAAAGCAGCAATAGCAACAATTCAAGAAGCAATTAATAATAAAACTTTATTAGATTCAATTGATGAAGATTTAAGTGATGAAGCAGATGAAATTTATACTTTATATAATGAATCTCTTGCTAATTTTACTAAAAGAGTTGCTATTTTAGATAATTCTGTTCCTTCTTCTTTATTAGATCAATGCAAAGCTCTTTATGAAACTATTGATGAATCTAATGAAAGTTTGGATAATTTCAAAAATTTAACTAAAACTACTCTTAAAACTCTTAAACAACTCTTTAAAGGTGATTTTTAAATAATCTTTTTTTAAAATATTATCAAAATTTTTATTTTGTATATTTTTATTTTTTTTCTTTTTTTATATTTTTTTATTTTTATTTTAGGCGTTTTGGTTTTAGGTTAAATAAAATTGAAATTTTTTTTTTATTTTTAATTTTTATTTTTTTTATAATTGTTTTAAGTTTATTAAATAAATTGAAGAATAGTAAAAAATATAATATTAATATTATTCATTTAAAATAATAAAAATTTAAATCAATTTGATATTATTTTATAAATGGATAATATAATGAATAAAAAAAAGAAAAAAAATCAAATTCCAATAAATTATGAAAATTTAATAAAAGACAATCCAGATGAATTATTTTCATTTTTATCTTTAGAAAAAATAAAAAAATGGGAAGAAATATTATTAAATTATGTCCCAAATAAATTAAATGATGATTGTGAAATTTTAATAGTTAATTTAGATCTTGAATTTCAAGAACAAATAAAAAAAGATATAGAAAGAACTAAAGTTAGAGAATCAATATTAATGAGTTCCTTTTTTCAATATTTAGAATTTTTTTTAACATATTATTGCAAAAATAATAATATATATTATAAACAAGGATTAAATGAAATTTTTGCTCCTTTAATTTTATTAAAATACAAAATTAAAATTTCATTATCAGAAATATATAATTTAGTTCAAGGATTAATAAATAGATTTTTACCAAATTATTTTTTTGAAAAAAATACTTTTTATTCTTTAAAAAGTTCCTTACATGTAACAACATTATTATTAAAATACCATGAACCTGCAGTATTTAATATATTTGATAAAGCTTTAATTTCTCCTGAAATGTATGCTACAAATCATTTATTAACTTTATTTTCTCAAAAATTAAATTTAAATATAATTTATTATTTTTGGGATATTTTAATAAATACAAATGATGTCTTATTTATATATTATTTTCTAGTAGCTTTTTTAAAATATAATAGTGAACAAATTATTAATTGTGATCTTTCAATTATTCCTGCAATTATTACAAAATTATCAATTGATTCTATTGATGAATTAAAAGATATTATTGATATTGCTTTTGAATTAAGAAAAAATACTCCTCATAGTTTTAGAATATTAGTTAATCATCTTCAAATATATAAATATCATTCTAATGAATTAAAAAAATGTTATGATATAATTAAACCTGAATCCCTTATAACAATGCCTATTTTTCCCAAAGAAATTTTTTATATTTGTTATCCAAATGTTAAATGTCCTGATGAATATTGTGATAATTATGATGAAGAAGAAATAAATTTAAATGATAATAATAAAAATAAAAAAAAAACAAATTGTGAAATTTGTAAATTAAATTTATCAAATAAATTAAATTATATAATAATAGACTTAAGAATTTTAGAATTTGGGAGTTTTGAAGAAGAAAATGAAAAAACTGGTTTTTTACCTCAAATGATTATGTTAGAACAAAAAGAATTAAAAGATGAAAATTTAGCAGAAACATTAACAGAAAGATTTAAAAAAGATAAAGGATTATATCATATAATATTATTAACATCAAAAACAAATTATTTTAAACATTTTGAAGATGATTATTACACAGAAATTGAAATAGATTATCATCAAAGATATTTTCAACTTCAATCAAAAGTAGAAAAAGAAATAAATACAGAATTAACAAAAAAAATAAATAAAAAAAAAAAATTTAAGTTAATGGAATATGATAATTTAAAAAAAACACTTATTTGTATGTTAAAAGCAAATTATCCATATATATCATTTGCTTATGGTGGATTTACTGCAATTCATGAATTAAGTTTTAAATATAAAATAAGTTTATTAAATCATGATCCTGATTGTGATTTATGTAAAAAAATCGATATAAATTCTAATTTTTTTGTTAAGAAAATTAAAAAATTATTTAAAAATAATAATCATAGAGAAATTATTGAAGATTCAAGTAAGAATAATAATAATAATAATAATATTATTATTAAAGATGAAAAAAATGAAAAACCAAAAGGTGAAAGATTTCATATTAGTTTATTTACTCAAATGATTGAACAATCTAATTATAATGATAGTAATTGTTTATTAATTGAATTTCATAATAAAAAATATGATAAAGATAATAAAATTGTTTTAATTTTAAAGAATGGAAATTTAGAAATATATAAAGTTATACCAAAAGATTTTGAATTTGAAAAAGTAATAATAATTAATTATAACGATATAAAATCTATTAATAGTAAAAATGGGGAAAATATTGCAACTATTGATTATTTTTTCATTGATAAAGATAATAATACAATTCCAGATTTTTTGGCTATTCAATTTCCAAATGAAGATTATTCAAGGAAATTTGTTTTTTCAATTAACCAATTAAAAAACACAAAAAAAGAAGAAGAGAAATAATAGAATTAGAGCATAAATAAAAAAATTGTAAATAATAAATTATAATTAAATATATAATTATTTAAATAATTTAAAAATAATAATTATATGGATGATTTAGAAAAATTAATAAATATAGATAATACACCAAAAACTGAAGAAATATTTGAGCATTTACAATACATTCATAATATTTTAGAAAAAAATAATATAAAACATTGGTTAATGTATGGAACACTTTTAGGTTGTATAAGAAATAAAGATATAATACCATATGATTATGATTTTGATTTTGGAATTTTATTAGAAGATTATGAAAAAATATTATCTTTAAAATTAGATAATCAAAAATATAAAATAGAAAAAACAACAGGAACTTTATATTCAAAAAAAACCAAATTTAAAAAATCAGAAACAAAATGGAGAATATCATTAAAAGTATTATATAATGAAATAGCAGTAGGTGATTTATATATATATTATAAATGTAAAGATAATTATATGAGGAGATATGAACCAAAAGAAAAAATATTATTTTGGCCTAAATCAATTTATCCATCTATTTTAACTGATGATTTAGATTATAGTTATATAAGAAATATTAAATTACCAATACCTAAATATTCAATATGTTTATTAGAATATTTTTATGGTCCAATGTGGAAAATACCTATTAGAGCTTCTTCACAAAATGGAGAAAATCATCCAGATTATGATTATTATGCTGGATATTTATATTCTACTTTAGATAAATTATTATGTAGAATTAAAGAAGAAATGAATAATGATGGTATTTTAAATATTAATTTTGAAAAACCTTCTTTAAATGTTGGTGATATTGAATTTTTATTTCCTTTAGATCAATTAGATTGGGTAAGAGAAAATGAATTTATTGATTTTAAAAAGTATTTTAAATTAATTAAAAAAGAGAATAAAAATAAGAAGTTAGAAGAAAATAAAAATCATTAAAATAATGTTTAAATAATTTCTTTAATATATTCTATAAATTTTATTATAATTAAATAATTTATAGGTGAGTTATATCTGATATCATAAATTATAAACTTTATTAAAGGAATCATACACAGATAATATAATTTAATATCGAAATAAATAATATTATTATTTAAAATTTTAAAATAATAAAATCTAAACAAAAATTTAAGTTTTTTGTTAAAAAAATATATATATAAATATAATAATATATATTGGAATCATATATATATTCTATAATATTTGAAAAAATATTTTTTCATCTTTTAAAATACATCCTTCTTCTTAATCAGAGCTAAAATTATTGACTATATTATTATCTTGTTCTATGTCTGTATTTTTTTTTAACATAAAATTAATAATTTTAAGAAATATTTATATAATAGTGCTGATTATGAATTGTCTGACAAGGACATTTTAGAAGCTAAAGATAATTATGATTTTTAATTTTATGTTTATTTATTTCTTTAAATGTATAACATATAAAATAATTATTAATTATATTATAAATTTTTAAATATATTTTTTTAAATGTAAATTTTCAATAGATGTATAAATTTTTTTTTCAATATGTGTAAATTTTTCTACTAATATGTTAAATAAAACTTTTGTTTTTAATATCTATTTATTATTATTAACGAGCTTTATTTTTTTTTAATGCCCAAAATTTTTTACCTTCATATATTTTAAATAAATAAATTTTTTAAATTAACTATATTAAATTAAAAATGTCATATAAATTTAATTATCTTGAAGAAAAGATTAATAAAATTCAAAGCTAATAATAAAAAAATTTAGCTTAATACTTGATTAATCATTAATCCTTCTTCTGTTAATTGATTTAAGAATTCTTCAAAATTAAAAAATTCTTTATTGATTTCCCTAACATCATCAGCATTATTTACAAATCCTTTTAAATAATTCATAACATTAAATAAATCAACATCATTTTTATCATAATAAAAAGAGTTGATTAATATTCCATTATTTAATTGATTCGAAAAAGAATATAAAGAATTATCAACTAAAATAATATTTTTTAAATTTATTTCTTTTAAAATTCTCAAATCTTTTATATTTATATTATTTACTTGAATACAATTTTCTCTATATAATCTAAATTTAAAATAAATATTATTTGGGTCTAAAAAATTTAAAATTGAATCTGCATAATTTTTACATGAAGCTGTAAAAATTCCTATAATAAAATCTTTAGATAATTCATTTAAAAATTCTTTTAATCCATTTCTAACAAAAATACCAACTTTAAATATTTCATTTTCTTCTTCAAAAGAAATTATCGTATCATATTTATTTATTTTATCATTTATAAATTCATTATTAAAATCTGCATGAATTAAAGTTTCATCTAAATCTAATAATAATATTTTTTTTTTGGAATTTTTAATTTTAGAAATCTCTTCTTTTGGATAATTTTCATATAATAAAGGATTATTTAAAATATATTCAAATTGAATTTGTTTTAAATATGCAATTTGTGATAAAGTCTTTGTTACATAATTATCATAATTTCCAGCATAATTTTCAGAACAATTGATAGGAATAAAATTTAAGTTAGAAATTTGATTTATAAATTTATTTAAATTGTATTCAATATTAAATTTTTCGAAATCTTCTGATTGTTTAATTGTATTTGAAAATTCTATTTCTTTTTTAATAAAACAATTTTCTCTTTTGAGAATTGTATCATTATTATTTTCTATTAAAACACTTGTCATTTGTTTTAAATAATTTAATTATAAAAACATCATTTTATTTATGCTTAAATAGAATATTATATAACTTTTATTATATTTAAAAAATTTAACTGTAAGTTAAATTATAAACAAAAAATATTTAAAAACATCTTTTTTTATTTTTTAAATATTTATTAAAATTAAATAATAATGTTCCAAATTAAAAAACTTATTTCAAAGGAATATGATATTTTTCATAATATTCTTTTAATTCATTATTTTTTAAATTATTAATAAGTTTATTAATTCCAGGAGCATATTTGCTTAAAATATCTTCATCTTTAACAAGAAAACAGAATTCATCAAACATAACACCTAAAAAAAAATCAGCAAGTGAAATTTCATTTCCAATAAAATATTTATTACTTCCTAATTCAATATATCTATTTTCGAATTTTTTTAAATATAAAATCAATTTATCTTTATAATTTTTTATCATTTCCTCATTTGCTTCTTTAAATTTTATAGGTCTATACATTAAAGTAAAATCATCTCTACAACATAATAAACTTTCAATTTGATATTGTAAATCAATATCTTTAGGATATAAATTTAAATTTCTTGCAATATATAAACATATTGCTAATGTTTGAGTCATTTTTTTATTATTTGCTTCAAATAATGGTAATTGTTGAAATTCATAATTTTGTTTTAAATCTTTCCATTCTTCCATTGTTATCATTTTATTTTCAAATGGAATTTTTTTGTAACATAACATTGCTCTTATTAATCCTACTCTTCCATTCAAATTGAAATATGTTAATTTTACATTTTCCATTTTTTATTATAATATGATAGTTTATAAAGGATTTTTTTTTATTTTTTTAAAGGTTATTTTTTTTCAATTTATGCTTTTATTATAAAATCATATAAATATTTTTGTTTTATTTTGATGAATTTATTATTTTTTTTCTAAATATATTTAATTTTTGTTTATTATTTAAAAAGAAACAAAATAATTTATTTTTCCTAAATAGATTGTATTAAATTTTTATAATAAAAGGAATAATGCATTTATTCACTTCAAAAAATTTTCAAATAAAAAAATAAAATTTATTTCAATCTCTAAACGAATCAAATGTTAATTATGACATTTATATGAATAGCAATGATATTTTTATAAAAAATTGTTTGTCAGAACAAAAAGATTATTCAGTAAATGAGGAAAAAATATTAAATAAATCAAATTCAAATGAAAATATAAATAAATTAATTATTTAAATAACAATATTCAAGAAATAAATCAAATTCCAAAATTAATTAAAAGTTCTATTTCTAGTAATAAAATAAATAATACATCTTCTGTAAATAAAAAAAAATTAAATATAATACAAAAAAAATTTTGTAGAAAGAGAAGGTAATTGGACATGTTTTTATTGTGGTAATTTAAATTTTTCTTTTAGATTGTAATTGTTGTTTTTCATTAAAGATAAATTCAGAAAAAGAACATAATAATTATATAAAATATTTTATATAAATGAATCAAAAAAAAAAAATTTTGTTAAAAGAAAGAGAATATTAATTTTGTTATTTCAAAATTAATGTAAAATAGATATAAAAAATTAATAGACAATTTTGTTATAATATTCTTTTATTTTTATTATTAATATACATAATAATTTATTTGGAAAGGTATTATTAAATAATAAATTCTATAACATTATTTTAATTTAAAATATGAAATAAAAGAAAAAAACATTTTTTTATTAAAAATTATAAATTTAATGTTATAATTTTTTTAATCATCTTCTGAATCTAAATTAAAATAATTAAATTCTTTACAATTTTTTTCAGCTAATTTATCTAATTTTTCACAGAAATCTTGAAAATTCATTTGTATATTACTTTGTTGTAATTCTTCAAAAATAGGAGTAAAATTTTTTAATCTATCATTATCTAAAGCAGATAACCTAATATTTTTTGAAGAAATTAAACCATCTTTATCATTATCTAAAGAATAAAATATTTGTTTATATCTTTCTAATTTTGATTGATTAATCATATTATAAGTTTGTTCTAAATATTCTTCTTTATTTATTTTCTTTATATTTAATTCATTCTCTTCTTGTTTATTCATTTCAGAAAATAATCTTTGATCATATAAATTATTTAAATCAGAACATTTATTTCTTTGATTAATATTTTTTGGTCCTCGAGATATTTTTGGTTTAAATAATAATTGACCTGTTTTTTTATCTCTAAATTCATTAAATTTAATTTTTCCTAATTTATCTCTTTTTATTATTGGAGTATAATTTTTTTTTGTTTGAGATAATCTATTATAAAATTCTTCTAAAGTTTCTTTTTTATTATTATTACTTAAATCTACTGATTTAGAAATTTTTGGAACAAAAGGACATATATTATCCAATATCTTTTTTTTTTCATTTTTCTTTTTTAAATTTAATATTTTTGATTCAATATATAAATAATCATAAACATTATTTTGTGGATCTATTTTTGGTATTGGTATATTTTTCCCAAATTTTTTTTTTGGAATATATTTTTGATTTGGATTATTATTTTTTAAACTTTCAAAATTTGTATTTTGAGTATTTTTAAAAAATGATTCATCAAAAGAAAATTCTTTTTGAACTTGTTTTTCATTATTTAAATATTCAGGATTAATATCAATATTATTATATTGATTAATATCTTTTCTTTCATTTCTTTTTATTTCTCCTAATTTATTTGTTTTTTTTGTTAAATTTGGTTTAAAATCCAAATTTTCAGTTTCTTTTTTTAAAGATTCTTTAAATTTTTCTAATTGTTTATTTTTAATTTCTCGACCATAATTTAAAAGTAAATTTTCAACTTTATTTTTTTCAAAAATATCTTTAACAATTTTTCTTGATTTATCATTTATTTTAGGATGAAAAATTAAATCTCCTTCTTTTTTTCTTTGCTCAATTTCTAATAATTTTTTTCTTTGTTCTAATTGTTTTGGCAATTTTTCCATATATTGTTGATACATTCTATTACCTGAAATATTTCCATTTGGTAATTTTTTTTTAATTTTTTTTTTAATTTCTTTTTTTATTGGATTTGGTAAAATTGAACTTTGAGTTAAATTTAAATCTGAACAATTATTTTTATTAAATGTATTTGTACTATAAGTTTTATTATGGAAATCAAAATCTAATAAATCTGAATTTAATATTCTATTTTTTTTATTATTACTATTTCTTAGTTTTAAATTATTTATTCTTGTGTTATTATTTTTATTTCTATATGTTAAATTTGTTTCTTTTTTGTTGTTTTTTAATATAAATAATTTATTCAATTTAACTATTTTATTCTGATTTTTATTTGATATATTTTTTTTTGTTGGAGTTTTTAATCTTTGAGTTTTAAATATTGTTTTTTCTTTTGAATTTTTTAATTGAGTTTTTATTTGTTTTATTGGTTTTTTAATGGGTGTATTTTTTATTTTTGTTTTTTTTAATGTTTTAATATTTTCTTTTTTTACATCCTTTATTCCTTCTATTTCTATATTTATATTATCTTCTATTACATAATTTAATTCTCTTATTTCTTTTTCACTTTTATTTCCTTCACTTAGATTATTGTTTTTTATACTTTCATTTTCAATATTTATATTATTATAAGTTTTATTATTATTTGATTCTTCATTTTGACTTTCTTCATCAAAATATTCTTCTGAATTATAATTATTTTTTTTGTTTTCTTCTTCTTTATTATCATTATCATCACTATAAATCTTATCTTCAAAACTTTCATTTTCATCTTCTTCTTCAATTTCTTCACTTTCATTTTCGGTATCTACTATAATAAATTAAAATAAATTATACATTGTTCAATTTTTTCATTTAATTGTTTAATTAATTCATTTTTAAGAGCATATCTAACTTCTTTATTGAAATTATTTTCTTTAAAAAATCTTTGAATAGAATCTTCAATATTTTCTCCTTTATATAAAATCAATTCTTTACTATTATTTTCATCAATAATCACATTAATTTTTATTAAAGGAATTCTAGACTCAGAACTTCTTGTCATATTAGTATTATCAGAATTTGAATAAATACTTTTTTTAAAGCTTTCATTATAATTTTCAGACATTATAAATTTAAAACAATATTAAAAAAATTCAAAAAATAAAAATTTAATACAAATATTTTTCTATTATTATTAAAAAATTAAATAAAATATATAAAATAATTAAATATGTCAGATAATTCAACTCCACAAACTTCTGAAAGCTCTCCTTGCTTTCAAAATATAAATAATACAATTGAAGAATGTGATAGAGTTTTAATTCTTTCTATTTCTCAATTGTTAGAAGAAATAATTAATAAAAATAAAAGAAAAAAATATAAAATTTTAAAAGATTGTTTTTATTCTGAAGTGATTCCTAAAATAACAATATCTGATTATATTTTCAGAATTGTTAAATATACAAAAATTAATATTTCAACTTTAATTCTTTCTGTAACTTCAATAACTTCTTTTATGAGAAAAAATAGAAATTGTCTTTCTATAAATAATATATATAAATTACTTATTGTAAGTTGTTTTTTAAATGCCAAATTTAATGAAGATTATACTTTTTCTTCTCAATTTTATGCAAAAGTTGGTGGAATTTCTCATAAAGAATTAAATTTTTTAGAATTAGAATTTTATAGAAAAAATGATTATTCTCTATTTGTAAATGAGATTATGTATAAAAATTATCTTAATTTTTTTCAATCAAAGGCAAAAAAAATAAAGATTTAAATTTTATATTATTATTATTATTCTATTTTATATTAAGAAAGATAAAAATCATGATGTTGTGTAAAATTTATTAGTGATAATTTTAATGATATTTTTATTAAATGGACTATAAGGTATAAATATGTTTATAAAGTTATATTAAAATTATTTAAATATTGGGTTGAGTAATTTAAATTTTTTTTAGCTTTTTATTTATTATTTGAAATGAGTTATAAAAGTTATGAATAGATAAATGAAAAAAAGTATGAGTAATAGAAATAAACATAAATTATTTAGTTAAAAGCATATATAATATTTAAAATTAGATTTTTTTTTCTATGAAAGAAAAAATAAAAAAATTTATATTTTTTACAATAAAAATATAAATTTTCTAAAAAAGAAAAAAAATTGAAAAAAAATGGAAAAAACCAAAAATAATGTCCTTTCAATTTTTTCAGAAAAGAAAAATAAAAGTACAAAAGAAATTTCAGTAGTAGAAAATAAAGAAGAGAAAAAATATAGAAGAACAGCATCAATAAAAGTAGTAACAATGGAAAAAGTAATAGAACTTCTTCAGAAAACTAGAAATATAAGAAACCCAAGAGATATAAAAATAATATCAGATTATTTAACAGAAAATTTTGAATATTTTAAAAAAATTCAAACAACAGAACCAGAAAAATTAGAAAAATTATGTAAAGTAGTTAATATAGAAAAATATACTAAAGGAGATCCAATAATTCAATATGGTGAAATAGGAGAAAAATTTTATATAGTTTTTAAAGGAACTGTTCAAGTTTATAAACCAAATTATGAAGAAAAATTTTTATCTTTAGGTGAATTTTGTTCTTATATGTATTCTTTAAAAAAAGAGAAAAATTATTTAAAATATAATAGAATATTAGAAAAAAATAAACATTTAAATATTGATGAATATACTTTAAGAGGTTATGAAAATGAAAAATATTATGATAAAAGAAAAATGAGATTTTTACTTGAAGAATTAGAATTATTAGGTGAATTTAAAAAAGGATTTGCTTTTGGAGAAATTGCTTTAATTAAAAGAACAACTCGAAATGCTACTATAATTGCTAATGAAAATTGTTATCTTTTATCTATTCTTAAAAATGATTATAATAAAATGATTAGAGAATTAGAAGTTAAAAGATTAGAAAAAGAAATAAATCAATTTAAAATTGATTTTCCTATTTTTGAAAATTTAGGTGAATTTACTATTATTGAATTTTTAAATTGTTGTAATCATATTAAAACTAATCAAGGAGATATTGTATTTAATCAAAATGATGAAGATGATAATATTTATTTTATAAAAAATGGAATTTTTCAAATTTATTCTTTAGTAAGTTTTTCTTGGTTAAACCAATTTTTATTATATATTATAAATTCAAATCAAAATATAATTGATTTAATGGAAACATATAAATTAAAACAAGATAGTGATATTATTCAAATGATTGCTATTGAAAAAAAATGTGTTATTCCTTCTCCTTTTAAAAATAGTGTTTTTAAACCTAGATTATTAGTTTCTAATAAAGAAAAAGAATATCCAATTGATATTAAAACTGATGAAGAAGAATTAAATGATCCTCATAAATTATTTAAAGTTCTTATAAAAAAACTAGATTATAAAGATATTATTGGATTTGAAGATTCAATTGAATTAAAAAAAAAATTTTGCACTTTAAAATGTGTTTCTTCAAAAGGAGAATTAGAAAAAATTCATTTAGTTGATTTTATTAGAATTATTCATAAATTAAATGATCAAGAATTAAGAAATCAAATTAAAAAAACAATTATAACAAAAAAAGAAATTTTTTTCTCAAGTTTAAAAAAAGCTTTAACAAGAAAAGCTTTTAAATTACAAGATGATTTTCAATCAAGATATGAATATATTGTTGAAAAAAGAGATAATAAAGATGAAGATAACAATAAAATTAAAAATATTGATGATGATTATAATGGTACTCATAAAATAATTTTAAAAAATAAAAATGATGAACGAATTTCAGATGAAAAAGTAGTTTCTATTAAAATTAGAGGTTGGACAAAAAATTTAGATGATGTTTTAGAACAAGATATTTATTTAACAAGAGGAAAAAAAAGAATTGAAAATCCTATTTTTAAAAAAATAAAAGAACAATTTATTAGAGGAAATAAAAATAGTAAATTAGTTCCTTTCATTAAAACAGAATTAACTTCTCCAAAAGAAAATAGTAATTTTCCTCTTATTGAAAAAAATATTCAAAATGGTTTTTATTCTCCTCAAAGTAAAATTAAAAATTATTCTAATTCTTCTTCTATGTTCAAAAGAAATAATAATAATTTAAGTTTAAGTACTAATTTTTTTTCTTTTGACAGCAGTAATAAAATAAAAAGAAATACAAGTAATTATAGTTTAAATAAAGTTTTTTTTTCTCCAATGAAAAGGAAAAGAAAAGATAAAAGTAATAAATTTATTTCTTCTTTATATAGAAAAAGAAATAATTTTATTGTTCGAAATGGTTTAAAAACTGAGATTAAAGAAATTAATAAAAGTGAAAATAAACCAATTCTTTATAAAAATAAATTTCAAAAACTTTCTTTAGATATAAATAAAAAAAATATTTTAGGAACAAATTTTGGATTAAGAATGAATCTTGGTATTTTAAAAAATCCAAGTATTTATACACAAAAAGCTATAAATTCTGCAAATAATTTAATTTATAAATAATATTTTTCTTATTTGATTTATAATATTTTAAACAATTAAAATTATAAAAATGGATAATCAAATTGAATTGAATTTTCATAAATTTGATAAAGAATTATTTAATTTAAGTAATCAATTACAAAATGAAATTATTAATAGAAAAAATGAAAATGAAAGATTTAATCAGGTGATTGAAAATTTTTATACTGATTTAAATAATTTAAGACAAACTTTTAAAAGATACGACACCGAAATTGATAAAACATTTCATAATTTAAAAAATTCATTAGAAAATGATGTTTCTTTAAAGAATAATGCAATGATTGATTATATAAAAAATAATATTGAAGATATTAAAAAAAGAAATTATGAAAATTATTCTAAAAATGATAATGATATTAAATATAATTTAAATAAAGATGAAATTGAATTATATAGAATTCAACCAAATATGAAATTTGATAAAAAAGTTCAAAAAGAATTTATACAATATAGAACAGAATTAAATAGTCTTGCTCAAAAAATTGATAATATAGAAAATAAATTTGATATTCAAATAAAAGAAATTAATAATAGAATAGAAAAATTAGAATACGATATAAATTATTTTAAAAATAATTTTGATGATTATTATTCACAACAAAATACAATTGATAAAAAAATATTTGATTTAAACCAAATTGTAAATGCAGAATTTGAAAAAATAAATCATATATTAAATAATTTTATAGGAAGTTCATTATCAGAACAAATAGAAAAAATAAATTTAATATCAAATGAAACAGGAGAAAGATTTAATTCAATGAACCAGAAATTTAATGAAATAGAAGTAAATTTAAATTGTATTAATCAAGATTTAAATAAAAAATTACTTTTATTAAAAGAAACTTTAATAACACAATTAAATGAGCAAAATAAAGAAAATGAAAAATTTCAACAAAAACAAATAATAGAATATGATGATTTTAATAATAAAGTTAGAAATGCTATTAATGATCATATTAGCCAATTAAAAACAATTTATGAATATACAAATAAAGATATAGATTTGATTAGAAATAAAAATGAATATTTACAAAATTCAATTAATCAATTAAGACAAGATGTTTTTGATTCAATTAAAGAATCTGATAATTTCCTTTTAAATAAAATAGAAAATTCTAATAGAAGCAATCAACAATAATATTATTTTTTTTTTTATAATTTAAATAAACTTTTTTCAATATATAAAAAAAAAAAATTAAATAAGCTGCTTTTATTTTAATAATATTATCTTTATAATTTTACCTCATTTATTTATATATTATTTTAATCTTTTTCTTCTTTATAAAAAAGGGATCTTTGTTTTTTAAATTTTTTTCTATTAATATTAGGAACAGAAATAGAACTACTATGTCTATCAGTATTATCAACAGATTTTATAGTTACAAACTTAACAATTTTATTTTCTTTAGATTTACTTCTTTTATGAATTGGATTAGAATCAATTGAAAAAAGTCTAACAGATTTTCCAGAATTATTATTTGAATCTATTATATTTTCTTCTTCTTCAATTAATTCTAATTTATTTAAATAGGATGATGATGATGCTCTTTTATGTTTTTGGAAATTTAATGTTGCTGTTATTTTTCTTTCTATTATCAAATTATCTTTATTATCATCATCTATATCTGAAGAATCTATTCTTTCTCTTTTTTTTATTTTATTTACATTAATTGGAGTCTTCATTTCTTCTTCTAAAGAATTTTTTCTATTTAAATTCAAATTTATTTCATTTTTATTTTCATTTTCATTCTTTTCATTTTCTTCAATTTCTTTTTTTTTATTTGTTATTAAAGGAAGTAAAGATTTTGATGATTGACTTGGTTTTGACTTTATTGGTTCATTCATATTTTTATTTGGATTACTTAAGAATTTTTTAATTGAATTTAAACATGATTTATAATCCGTTAAATGAACATCATATAATTTTTTAACTATATTAAAATATTGATTATTCAATCCAAATTGTTTTCTTGATAAATGAAGAATACTAAAAGCAATTTCTAAAGGAGTATATTGAAGAGCTATTGGTGTTAAAATAATATCAGAAAAAATTTTTTTTCCATAACAATAAATAATATTACTAAATTCTTTACTTTTATTTTCAATTTCATTTTCAAAAACATATCCATTATACATAAATATATGTAATAAATCATAAGAATTTAATAAATTCAAATCATATTTTAATATTTTTAAGCATTCAATTTCATTTTGATATATATCAACTTCATCAATATCATAAGAAATTCCTATACTTGTATATAAAACAATATCAGGTTGAATAATATCTTTTTCATAAAATTTAACTGCTAATAAAAAAGAATTAATAACATATAATTCAAATTTTTTTTGAGGAACATTTTTTTCTTGATGACTAAAAATATAATCCATATAATGTAAAGCTAAATAAAAAGAGGATTCTGAATATTTGTAATAATCTGAATATTTTTGTAAAAGAGAAATGGCTTTTTGTCTATTTTTATAATATGGATGAAGTGAATTTACTATTTTAAATTCTTTTTTTATTATGTTATTAAAAAGTAATAAAGGATTAATTTCTATATTTCGTTGATATGAAAGTGGTTTTGATGCTATAAATTTTTTATTATCTGATAGAGAAAATATTATTGTTCCACAATTGATACAATAATAGTAATTTTCTAAATTTGGGATTGATCTTATTTTATTTTTTTCATGTGTACATCTTACATTATTTACTTTCATTTAGAATTTTTAGATAATAATTTATTAAATTATATTTAATGATTTTTAATGATATTCATTATTCAAAAGATAATATTTTAAGAAATTTTAAAACAAATTAAAAAAATGAAGAGCAAAAATGTAAATAGAAAAATAATATAAAAAACTAAACCAAAATTTTAAAAACCTTTTTCAAAAAAAATAAAAAAATAAAAAATGAATTAAAAATCTTTTAAAAAAAGCAGGAAAAAAACCAATAAGAATAAATTAATTTTTAAAAAAAAAATATCAAAAAAAAAAATTTCAATTATATTTTTTTAATTTATTATTTATGAAGCAACAACTGAACTTTTTAAAGATTTTTCAACAGCTTTAGTAAGTTTACTAGAATTAATTACACATCTATGACTTTCACATTTATAATATTTTGAACAATGATGGAAATAATCACATTTTGTTCCTTTTGGAGCCCAAGCAACTTGATTTTCTTTTGTTCCTTTTAAAGCACATCTATAATCTTTACAAACCCATTTTCCACAACAATATGATGTTAAATCACAATCATCTCCTAAATTAATACATTTTGCCTTTGATTTTAATTTTTTTGTTAATGATATTGTGAAAAGTGCAATAACTAAGAAATAAAATAATTTTGACATTTTTATTTGTTTTATTTTTTTGGTTTTATATATATATATTTATTATAGCTGTTTTTTAATTATATATGTTTTTTATGTTTTTTTTTTTATTTTTTTTAATTTATATTTTTTATATTATTTTATTAATGAACAATTAAATTTCTTTGTTATTTTATTTCATTATTTTTCTTTGAATTCAGGAATAATGATTCTCCTTGTGCTCTTAAAGTTTTAAATATTGATTTTACATCTTCTTCATAAATATTTATTTTTTTGGTTTGGTTATTTAATTCTTCTTCATAATTAAATAAATTATCATATTCAAATTTACCATTATTATCTTGAGTAATTTTATATTCACAAATAATTTTATAATTAATTTTTATTTTATTTAATATTATTTCTCCTTCATCTTTTTTATCATTTTCTTTTTTAAAAATTATATTCATAGGAATAACTAAAGTTTTTTCTATAAAAAATATATCATCATACAAAGATATTGTTAAATCCAGTTGAACAATTCTATAGAAAGAAATAGTAGCTTTTTCAACAGGATCATTATTTATGGTATAATTACCTTTTAATAAAATATTTTTAATTTCATTATTAATTTTTTCATCATTACTTAAATGAAACATAAAAAATTTGTCTTTTTCAGTTTGATATTTTTTTTGAACAAATTCTTTAATATTATTATGAAAAGAAAATCTAATAACACTTAAAATATCAATTTTAGAATGTGAAAAATATTTATTTTGGTTTAAATTGAATTTATTAAATTTAAATTCATTCATTGAAAAAGAATTTGAAAAAAAATAAAATAATATTTTAAAAAATTTTTTTCAAATAGAAAAAATAATAAATAAATAAATGATATATAATAAAAAATGGGAAACAAAAATATAAAAAGAGTAAAAACAGAAGGATTTCCAACAAAAGATAAAGACTCGAATAGATTATCAGATAATTTAGAAAAATTAGCTTTACATGAAAAAGAGAAAAACGAAGAAGAAAAGAATTTAAAATTAGTAAAAAAGCATAATAAAGAAAGTCAAGATTCTAAATTAATAGATGATTGTTTATCAAAACATTTTTTTTTTAGTTGTTTAGAAAAACAAGCAAGAAGTGAAATAATAAGAGAAATGTCTCAATGTTCTGCAGTAAAAGGAACAACAATATTTAAACAAGGTGATATAGGAAATTATTATTATATTATAAGTGAAGGTAAAGTTGAATTAATTATTAATAATGAAAGAAAAAAAGAAATTAAAAAAGGAGAAAATTTCGGAGAATTAGCTTTAATTTATGATGTTCCAAGAAGTGGAACTATTAAAACTTTAACTGATTGTTCTTTTTGGATTATGGAAAAAAGAAATTTTAAAAAAATTGTTTCTCATATTACTCATATTACTTTCGAACAAAATAAAAAATTTTTTCAAGGTGTTCCTATTTATCCTATTATTGAATATGAACAAAAAACTATTTTATTTAATAATTTATTTAAAGAAGAATATCAAGAAGGTCAAAAAATTCTTGGAAAAGGTGAAATGAACTATTGTATTTTTTTTATTAAAGAAGGAGAAATTAATGTTATAAATTCTGAGAAAAATCAAATTGTAAGAACTTTAAAAAGAGGAGATTATTTTGGAGAAAGAGAAATAATATTAAATGAAGAAAGTAAATTTGATATTATTTCAAAAACAAAATGCATTGTTTATGCTATTTCTTCTACAACTTTATATAAAATTTTAGGAAATAATTTTGAAAGTGTTTTACTTTTAAATTTTATTAAAAATGCTTTATTAAGAACAAATAATTTTAAAAAATTTAATGTTAAATTATTAGATCAAGTTGGTGATTTAGTTACAGCTAAATTGGTTGTTAAAGAACAAGTAATTTATCCAAAAGGTTTTGATACTTCAAGTACTATGATAACTTTAATTGATGGTGATTTATATAATGAAAAAGATAAAAAACCTATTGCTCAAAGAGGTACTTTATTATTTGAAGATGATATATTAAATCATACTAAAAGAAAATTAGATCATAATATTATTTCTACAAATGATGTTTTACTTGTAGAAATTGAATTAGAAAAATTTGAAAAATATTTTAAATGTTCTATTAAAGAATTATTAGATAAAAGTTCTGCAATTGAAAGATTAAAACAAGTAAATTTATTTAAAACATTTACAAATGCAAAATTAGAGAATTTATCTGAGAAAATTAAAATAGAAAAAATACCAAATGGAAAAAATGTAATAACTCAAGGAGAAGAAGGAACAAGATTTTATATAGTAAAAAGTGGTAAAGTAGATATATTTGTTAGAGATAAATATATAAGAACAATGAATGAAAATGAATATTTAGGAGAAAGAGCTTTATTTTTTAAAGAACCAAGAAGTGCTACAGCAAAAGCAAATGGTGATTGTGAAGTATTTTATCTTGAAAAAAATGATTTTATTTCAGTTATAGAAACAAATTTAAAAGATTATTTAATGAGTAGATTATATTTACAAGATAATACTGTTCAATTACAAGATTTAGAATTTTATGATAGATTAGGTAATGGAAATTATGGTATTGTTTCATTAGTAAAATCAAAGAAAAATAAATATTTTTATGCAATAAAAAATATATCAAATAAACAAATATTATATAGTCAATTAGCTCAAAATTTAGAATTAGAAAGAGGAATATTATTACAAATAGATCATCCCTTTATAGTAAAATTAGTAAAAACATTAAAAGATGATAATTATGTATATTTCTTAATGGATTATATAAAAGGAAAAGAATTATTTGATGTAATACGTGATATAGGATTATTAAATAAATCTCAAGCTCAATTTTATGGAGCATCATTAATGTTAGCAGTAGAATATTTACATGAGAGGAAATTTATATATAGAGATATAAAACCAGAAAATGTTATGGTATTAGAAAATGGATATATTAAATTAATAGATTTTGGTACTGCAAAAGCAATAAATGATAAAACTTCAACTATAATAGGAACTCCACATTATATGGCTCCTGAAGTTATTTTAGGTGATGGTTATTCTTTTCAAGTCGATTTTTGGTCTATTGCTATTTGTATTTATGAATTTGTTTGTGGTGCTGTTCCTTTTGGAGAAACTGCTGAAGAACCTATGGATGTTTATTTATCTATTATTAATGAGTAAGTTTTATAATATAATTTAATTTTTTTTTAGTCAATTAACTTTCCCTTCTTTTGTTAAAGATAGAGATTTTAAAAATTTAATGCAATTAATGCTTAATAAAAATCACTTAAGTAGATATTCTAAATTAGGACAAATTAATTCACATATTTGGTTTCAAAATTTTAATTGGGATGATTTAATTTCTATGAATATGAAACCTGCTTTTTTACCTAAATTAAAAAATAAAGATTTAACTAAAAATCCGATTCCTTATTTAGATTTTGTTAAAACTTGTCCAGAATGGGAAGAACCTCCTGATCAAGTTTTACCTACTGAAGATAATAAAAAAGAATTTAAAGATTGGTTAAAAAGATTTTAATTGTATAAAAAAATTTTATTGTTTTTTTTTGTTTTCAATTTAAGAAGAATATTCATTTTTCGTTAATATTAAAATTTAATTTATTTTTTTAGTTTTTTTTTTATTTATAAATTAATTATTTTGATTTTTTTTAATTTTCGAAATAATGAAATTATTTTTAATACAAGACAATTTTTTTATAGAATAGTTTTATTTTTTTAAATTTACAATGATAAAATTTGTTTTAGACGTTTTTTTTTCTCTACCAAATAAGATAAAAATTTTTTATTTAATTATTCAATTATTTTTTTAATTTAAATTTATTTTATCAAATTATTATTTTTATTATAAAACAATTAGTTAATATCATATATTTTTGTTAAATTTAAATAATATAATTTAAAAATTGAATTTCTTTTTATTTTTATAAAAATAATTTATTATTTAATAAAACTTGAAAATAATAGATTTTTTATTTATTATTTATTGGG
>JAJJKW010001738.1:0-36024 GCA_023805745.1 Isotricha sp. YL-2021b | reverse complement strand
GAAATATTTTAATTAAAAATATTTAAAAAAACAACAAATAATACTAAAAATATTATTATTACTCATATATGGGACATCCTTATAAAATAGATAAAATAATAGAAATATGTAAAAAATATAATTTATATTTAATGAAAGATAGTTCTCATTCAAATGGTTTAAATATAAAGAAAAACAAATAGTTTTTTTTGAAATGTTAGTTGTTTTAGTTTTCAAGCTAATAAAATAATTACTGGATGATGTGCTGAAATTATGTTAATTAATGACCAAGAAATTTAAGAAATAACTTATTTATTAGTCATTTTAGAAATAGATATTTTGATTCTGTTAAAAGTGAAAAATTTTCTAAATATTCTAATAATGGTTTTGGATAAAATTATCGTATTCATCCTTTATCAGTTTCTATAGCAATTAATCAATTTAAAGATTTAGATAATAGAATTAAAATTCATAATTTAAAAGAAATATTAAAGTCTTATTTCAAAAAATTATTGTCCTAAGTTTTTTATGATTATAAACATTTTTATTATAGTTTAGAAAAATACAGAGTTCCTATTTTTATTTATCCATTAAAGTTTAAGAAATGGAAGGTATTGATGTGAATCTTTGTTTGTTCTAAAACTTTACATTTATTAAATATTTTTTAAGAAAGAGAAAAAGGTCTTTATTTTTTAAAAGAAAATATAATCAATTATGAAAGAATAATTAACTATAAAAATAAAGTTCTTCATAATAATGAATATTTTCATCAATATTCTTTAGGCTTTGCTATAAAAAATAAATATTTATTATTTTTATGTTAAAAATAAAAATTTATTTTTATTTGAATATTAAAGTTATATATATTCCAGAGAATTTCTTTATGATATATAATTATTAACGTATCTTTTGTACATAAAAGAGAGAAAAGTACTAGAATTTAAGAATAATATATACAGTTTAATTTTTAATAATATATAAAAACGGTTATTCCTGCAGTATGATTAAATTTTAAACGTGAGTTTAAGATATTTTATTTTAATTAATTTAATTATTATTTAAAAAATAAAATTCCAAAAATGAATTTAAAAAAAGATATAGAATAATATATAATTATTATTTATTTATTTTAATTGATGAAAATTCATGATTCAATAAATTAATTTTATTTTTGATATAACTTTATTATTTTTATAAATACATTTTTAAATTAGATATATTCTTTTTTAATATTTTAAATAATAAAAATGTTAATTTCATTTTCATTCAATAAAAATTTCATATATATAATATTTTTCATTATTATTAATTCAACATTTGTTTATTTTTTAGATTCTTTCAAAGAAGAAAAACAAGAAATTTTTATCTCTCATTTAAAATATCTTTCAAAAACATTTTTATTTATTTTTTATTGTTATGAGAAGATAATAACAAATGAGAAAAATGATATAAATGAGAATTCCAAAGAAATGAATAATAAATTATCTCTTCTTATAATTGTATGTGCTATTGTTTTAGATTTAATTTATAACTTTCTTTATGTTGAGGATAATATAATTGATATTGAAGAATATTTTGAAAAAATATTGTTCTTATTTATAATCGATATTTTTTTCTTTAAAAAAACATTTTACTCCCATTATTGTTTTCCTATTTTAATTTTTTTATTGTTATCTATATATGATATTATTGTTGAAATTAAATCATATTCAATTTATTTAATTCATTTTTTTATAAAATGTTATTGTATTTCATTTTCATTATTATTATTGAAATATATCAATTCAACATATTTTATCAATATTTACCTATTAGGTAGTTTAATTGGATTTTTTGAATTAATTTCTCAAATAATTAGGAATCTTATCTTAGAAATTGATTTATCTTATATTTTCTCTTATAAAAAATATAATCCTTTTTTTCTTATATTAATTTTTGTATTATTGTTAATTAATTATTGTTTATATTTTTCAATTATCTATAAATTAAGTCCTATTCATTCCTTTATAAGTGACTATATTTCCTTTTTTATAGTTAAAATATTTCAATTGTTGATTAAAAATGAAACTAAAATAAGTCAATTGAATTTATATTTAATTGGATTATCATTAATTCCATCTTTAATTTATTTAGAAATATTAGAATTGAATTTTTGTGGATTAAGTGATAATATAAGAAGAAAAATTGAAGAAAGAGGGAGTAAAGAAACAAATCTGTTAATTTCTAGTTTTGCATCTTCATAATAATCAAAATAAAGAAAATATCATTATATTAAATAATTTATTTTAAATTTTAAATGATTATTTTTCAAAATATATATAAACATATTATTTTAAAATATATGTTAAAGAAAATCCTGAAAAATTATCATAAACCAATTAAAAATAAAGAAATTTTTTTTGTATATAGGGATTTATTTTTTTATCTATTCAAAATTTTTTTCCAATTATTTTCATTAATTCTTTAATATCTTTACAACTTTTTCTTTCAAATTAATATTATATAAACTCAAAATTCTTTCAATGGGTAATATATAAATAATACTTTTTATTAAAGTCCAAAATTTTTAAACATGGGAGAAATAACTTCTTTTTTATATATTACTTATATTTCAAAAATCCAAACAATTGTAACAAACAAGAATCCAATGAACTCAAATGAAACTCAAAAAAATATTAAATTCTATAATTGATAAAAAAAAATATTCTCAAAGTTATGGAAATAATTTCCTTAATTTATTAAAAATTTAGATAATTTATATAACAATATTAATAATAAGATTATTGATTATAATAATAAATAATTTTAATTGTTTAAGATGTTAGCTTAATATTAAAAAGTGTTTTAACAACAGAAGAGCTTATACAATATTATGTACAAATAGAAGAATAAATTAATTCGATTCAACCTGTGATAAATTCAATTAATAAATTATAATCTAAAATTAATAAAGATTTGAGAAATATTTTAATGGAAAATTACCTTCAATTGTTATTCAAGTCTTTTTTTAAAATTTCATAAATTAAATAATAATTTCGATAAAGAGATAATGACTTTAACAAAAAAAGAGGAAAAATATTTTTAGAAAAAAGAAATTTTGAGATAAATTAATGGGATTGAAAAAGAAAAAAATAAAGAACTTTTAAAATTTAACATATATTCATCTATTTCAGAAATTTTTTAACAACTTTGATTCACAAGATTTGATAAAATGACTTATAAATATGATTTATTTATTTATAATTTGACTATAAATACAATAGAAATGAAATAAAATATAAAATAAATAATTTAATAAAATTACTTTTAAAGAATTATGTTATTAAATTGTAAAATACATTTGAATATAATAATAATAGAATAAAGAAAAAAAGAAGAAGGGGAAGATATAAAAATAGATAAAGAAATAATAGAACAAAAAATAAAAGATGTAAATCCATTAAAAGAAAAAGCAAAAAAATATTTTACATTAAGAAAAGAAATTTTGAGAATAAATGAAATATTAAATAAATTAAAAGAAATAACTAATTAAACTCTATAGAAGCAAAGATATTAACAGATAATTCAATATTATCAAATTCAAAACATTAAAATTTATACAATGACAAATATCATTTTATTTTATTTAAATATTTAAGTAAAAAATGAGAAAGTACTTAATAAACATGTTTTTTTTGTTTTTTTATTTAATTTAAATAGAAAAATAAAAGATTCATCATTAAGATTAAAAGTATTTATGTTACATTCACTAAATAATTTTTCAATATCATTAAATTCAGAAATAAAAATTAATGCTTTGGTTGTTAGAGAAGGACCAGAACCAAAAATTTTGTTAGAAATTTGGATTATAATTTATAATTTTCAATAAATTTCTTATATTATAATGGTATAATAGATTTTAATAAAAATTATTAACCCCACAATTTAATTTGACATCTAAAGTTAAATATATTTTTCCTTTTTTTTGTGATGTTAGAATTGGTTTGTAGTTATTGTTTGTTCCTTGTCCTCCTTGATACCGAAAACTATATATTATTTTACTTGATATTAAAAATCTATCTCAAAGTTATCAAAATTTTTGGTTTATTTTTTAATTATTAATTTTGAAAATAAAAGTAAATGGAAAGATAGAGAATATGTAGATACAAAATTATGGAAAATAAAGGAAATTAATTTCTGTTAATTCTTTTTATTTAATTTAATTATAATATATAATAAAAATATAATGAAATGTTATAAGTCTTTATTTAGGTAATGTTTATTTAAAACTATTAATTTATTTATATATCAAATAAAACTATCAAAT
Organism: Isotricha sp. YL-2021b; assembly: GCA_023805745.1. Taxonomy (NCBI): domain Eukaryota; phylum Ciliophora; class Litostomatea; order Vestibuliferida; family Isotrichidae; genus Isotricha; species Isotricha sp. YL-2021b. The sequence goes on along the minus strand of JAJJKW010001738.1, from coordinate 31,739 downwards.
TATATATAGGTTTTCCTAATTTTATTTCAAATTTGATTTATAATATATAAACTAATTTTTTCATTTACCCAAAAATATATAATCTATAGAATAAAAAGATAAAAGAAATTTATAATTTATAATCATTCAAACTATAAAAAATATCTTTTCCATTATTCCAAAATTCGACATTACATTTAACTTTATTTTCGTTTTTGATTAAAAAGTCATATAATTTATGATTAGTTCGAACATAAAGAATATCTTTATTTTTTAATCTTTTGGCTAAACAAAAATCATTACTTCCATCACAAATAAAAATAATTTTATGAAATTTATCTTTCAAATATTTATTGAAAATGTAGGTTTTACATTGGTTTTTATTACAATCTTTACAATTATGTCCATACCCTATTCGAATTAAATTTAAAAGTTCATCTTCATCTAAAAAACTTTTATTACATATAATTTCATCAAAACAATTTTCAACATTATTTGCTCTTAAAATCGTTCTAATATTACAATCAGTTGAACCTGATAAAATTATATTATAATATTTATCTTTATTTTCTCCTAAATAATTACATAAATCTTTGAAATTTTGAGTTAAAGGAAAAGAAGAAATAAAATTATTTATATCATTCATATTAAAACCTCTTTTTTTAATTTCTAAATAATTATCTTGCATAAATTGAATCCAATCATTTTTTTGATAAAAATCATCTGGAAGTGATTGTGCTATTTCTGGAAGAAAATGTTTTACTATTTCCCAATCTACATCTACATCGACCAAAGTATTATCAAAATCGAGTATAACTAAAGTTTTTTCCATTTTTTATTTCTAAATTAAATTAAATTTTTTATTTATATTTTATTTATTAAATATATTATATAATAAATTTCATAATAATTATTATTGAAAAAAAAATTATATTTTTATTTTAATTTTTAATTAACTTTTTCTATTTTTAAATCAATAGGAAAAAAGTATTGAATTAATTCACTTTTTTTCAATTGAAAGAGATATTATTATTCTTTATTTTGATACTTGTAAATTATCTCTTAAATATAAATTAATAAAATTTTTAACATTAATTAATAAATAGAAAAAAAAAAAAACCAGATGGTATTTTTTGTAAATCATCTTGTTTTTAAAACTTTAAATGAATTTGTAATTTTATTTAAATTTCCAAAATTCTTTATTATTAATTTATTTTAAAATAATATAATGGAACTCGTTGTTGGACAATTTAAAAAAATAAAAATATTCTATTACATAATAACTGATATATAAATTATATTTTTCATTTAAAACTCAGAAGATTAAAATGTTTTTATATTTCCAGATTCATTTTCAGATTCTACAAAACTCATTAAAAGTTTTTAATTGTCTTTTTTTAATATTAATGTTTTATAATTTTACTATAAATAAAAATTATCTATTCTGGAAAATATTATGATATTATAAAACGCCTAAAAAGAAGAAATCTTCTCCAAAAAAAATGTTAATAATAAAGAAAAGAATGATATAAAGATAAATGAGTATTATTAGATATAGTAAAATTAGACATAGAATTAGTATTTCATTCAATAAATAATCATTCTAAAAATAATCATCTTGGAAAAAAGGATAATTTCTTTTCCATATTTGAATTTTATTTTTAATATTTATTTTAATTTTATTTAATTCAAAAATTATAAGATAAAAAATTATTGAATTAATTTTTAACTTAATTATATTTTTATTTACATTATAAATTTTTATTTTTAATAAATAAATTTTAAATTTTATTTATTAATGGATGTTGAAAAATTGAAAAAATAAAATAAATTAATTGAAAAGTCTGGAATATGAAAAAGTAAGAAATATAATCAACAAATATCAAGAAAAAAGATTAGAAATGTAATTATTTCGAAAATGAAAATTAAAAAATTATAAAAAAAAATAAGAAATAAAGAGCAAATTAATGATAAAAATGCATACAAAGAAAAAATAATTCAAAACTTCACAAAATAATGTCAATATAGAAGATAGTAAAAAAATAAATAAAATAATAAATTATAAAGTTTTCTGAAAATACTTTTTGTTGTTCAATCACATAATATAAAATATTTTTGTTATTTTTTTATCAATTATAATTTATATCATTTATTCCCTTTGTTTAAATTATTGGAATTTACTTTATATTTTTAAAGGAGAATGAGTTAATAACTATTATTTTTAATTCATAAATTATTATTTTAAAAAAACTCTTTATTCTTTTTTTACTTGGATATATTCTATTATATAACATTTAGAGAAACTGTAAAAATTTTTCAATGACAGTTATATTTATCTTATTAATCATTGCCAGTCTTCGGCTCACATTTTAATAAGATATTTAATGGGGATATGACTAATAATCTCATTGTCATCCCCTTATAAATATATATTTAAAAAATAAGTCTTTTATATTACTATATTTAACTTTATAATCATTAATTAATTGATAGTTGATAAAAATCTTAGTAAAATTAAAAAAATTAAGTATGCTTGACTTAATTAGATACAATTAGGATTTAATTTAATTATAGATTAATAACAATCAAAGTTTTTAATTTTTTTTTAATATAAAGTTATAGAAATCTATAAAAATACTAAATGATTAACCATATAATTCTAATAGAAAAAAAATCGATGCATAAGAATTGATTTGTTTAAAAAAATAAAAATGAGAGATTAACAAATAAAATCTTTGTACCTTATTTTATGAAATGAGGTTGAAATGGAAAATAATTTAAATAAATTTATTTTTTTTTTTAATCTATTTTTTAATAATAAATTTTCTTCTATTGTTTTAGTATTTGTTTTCTATAAAATTTTTTTAATAAAACTATTTCAATATTTCTTTTTATTTTGGGATGAAAAATAATATTTAAATTAATTCAATAAATATCTTTAAGTCACTTCAAAAAAACATATTCATTCTTTATTATTATAATAAATAAGCCCAATTATTTAAGAAAATTCATTTATTTCATATTTTTGGACATTTCCAAAAAATTAAATAAATCAATTATCATCTAAAAAATTTTAAAAATTTTTTCGTTTTCTAGAGACAGACATTTAAGGACAAATATTTTTTTATTCATTATTTCAAATTTTGATAAACCTAAATGATTCACTCAATTTTTTTTTACAATGATTTATAGAATTGATGAGAATATATATCAGATAAAATATTGTTTTCTCCTTCATATACAATATTTTTAATATTCAATCTTTGGAAGGAATTTTTTTATCAATAATTTTTAGTATTTGAATATTTGATATATTTATATTATTTTTCATTTAAATTTATTAACATTAAGATATTTTTTCTTTTCTTATAGTTTCTTTTTTCTTAATTTATTTCTATTTTTTGAAATTATTCATATAGCTGAAAAGAAATAGAAAAGAATATAATATGTTTTAAATATTATATATTGATTTTCCTTTTTTTAGCTTTTGCTAATTTTAGTCATATAATGCAATTTTGTAGAAATTATTAGGATATCATCTCTATATTTTTTTATTAATTTATTATAATAATTAAAACATTAAATAATTGTTATCTTCATATTTCCAAATTTAATGATTTTATAAAATAAGAATATAATTTTTATCCTAAGTTTACAGAAAGAAATTTATTTAAATTTTTCAATTTATATAATAAAAATATTTATTTAATTTATTTATTTAATTATTTTAGTTTGTTTTAAAGATTATCAATAAGTTTAAAAAAGTTGATTATTTTAAAATGTTTCCTTAAAGGATGTTTTTTGAAAAATTGATGATTACTTATTCTTCTTAAAAGAGATTTTATTTTATTGACTGCCTCTTCATTTTTCTTTTTAAAATAAAAATTAGATAAATATTCAAAATATACAGGTTTCCAAATATATTGAAATAAATCAAAATTAATTGAAGAAGAATTATTAAGTGATAATTCTAATAATTTATATGCTAAACTGTAATCCATATTATCTTTATATTGTAAGAATATTGAAGCTTCAAAATATCTTTGTCCACAAGTTAATAAATAAATAAATTGTAATAAAATATTTTGGGTCCTTTCTTCTTTTATTTCTTTAAGGAATTCTTCATATAATTTTGTGCAAACTGTTAAATTTTCCATAATATCATATTGGAAATATTTTCGTTTAAAATTTTCAAAATTTAATTTAAACAAATTTAAATAGTCATTTATTACTTGAATGATTTTTTGATTTTTATCTTCTAAAGAAAAATCATTTTCAATTATATCAAAAAAATTCAAAGAATTTTTTCTGAATAAAATATCATTTTCTTTTAGTTTGTTATTATTTTTAATTATATTTTCTTCTAGCTTAAGAAGTAGTTGAAATAATTCACAAATAAATCCATTAATTTGAAGAGAATTAAATTGATAAGGTCTATTTCTTGAATTAGATTCTTTAAATATTATTTCTTTATTTGGCAAATTTAAATAATTTCTTTCTTCATTTATTAGATTATTTATTTTAAATATTTTTGCATTTTTTTCATATAAATAAACATATATATCATTATTATTATTTACAGTATCCCCTGTAAAATGTTTTTTATCTATGATAAATTTTAAAACACCTAAATAAACTATTTTTAAAATTTGAAGATAATCTTTTATTTTTAAAGCATCTATCATTATATAAGTAATATTAATATCTTTTTCATATTTTGGAGAGTAATAATTGTTATTCTTTTGTTCTAACCAAAAAAAAAAAATATTCATTAAATTAATATGCAAATCTTTTTCAATACAAATTTTATCCGATTTATTAGGGTCATTTACATATAAATTTAAAATAGAAACAAATCTACTGATAAAAAATATTTGATTTATAGTTTCTGTTTTATTTTGAGAAGAATTATTTGGAGTTTGAAAAAATTCAACATAATCATTAAAATAATTATACATAGCTTTCATATTATTAAAGTTCAAAATTAATGTATGTAATAATCCACTTATAGTTAAGTTATCTGTCAAAGTATTTTTTAAAATAGTATTTGATAAATTTTTTAAAAATTTCCTTGGTAATCTTTGCTCATTATTATTCATAATTTCAATTAATTTTAAAAGTTCTAAATAATATATAATTTCTTTATTTGCTTTTAATAATTCATTTTCTTGAGTTTTGGATGGATTATTATGTAATTGTGCAGTAATAGAATCTTTTAATTTACTATTAAATTGTGTGGCATCATTTAAATAATTCATGTTATCTAATGTTAATTTTATTAAATTAAATCCTAAATTTAAATTATCTTCAATTGAACTATAATCAATAAGTGAAATATCTTTGACTAAATATTTTGAATATTCTTCATTTTCTTTCGTTTTTTTGTGATAATTTTCTGAAAAATCTCCGAAATCATTTTTTAATAAATTTGAATTTGATTCAATTATAAAATCAACTTTATTTAAATCAAAAATTAAATTATTATTAATTGAATCATCACTTAAAATTTCATCATCATCAATTTCCATCTCATTTTTTTTCTCTTTATAATATTTTAACAATTTTTCAATTGATTGAATATTAAAGTAAAATTTTTGTTTATCAATTGATTTTATATTATTTAATAAAAATATAAAATTATTTTCCATTTCATTTAAATCACCATTTAAATAACAATATAAACCTAATTCATATGCAATTTTAATATATAAAATTTTTAAATAATCTTCATTTTGTTCAAATGAATTTTGATTTATACAATTATTTAAACTAGTTCTACTAACATTTATTTCTTGAGCTGTAAGGGTATTTAAAATAGCATCATCATTAATATCACCTTTTTCTTCTAATGATGTGTTTACTAATTTTAAAACCCAAAATTGAAATTTTAAAGTAATATAATTTTCTAAATCTTTTAATCTGTCACAACAATAATTTATAGTTTCAAATAAAATGTTTTTTTGAAAATTTGGACTGAAATTATCTATTTCAAAAAACATTTCAATCTCAAAATCTGAAAAAATTATTGCAAGAACACATAAATGTGTCATATCTCTTATTATTTTTTGATTATCTGAAGCTGATTTATCATTTGTTGAATTTACTAGATTTTCCATTATATATTTTTTTTCTGTTCTTAAATCATTTTTTTTACATAATTCAAGCTAATTGTGATATAATAATTTTATAATTACATAATCTTTAAATTTTTTGGTATTAACTGTAAAATCTGCTAAAGTAAATTTTCTATAAAAGTCCAAATCTGATTTCATTAATTGTTAGACAATTATTTATGAAATACAATAATAATATTTAATAAAATTAAATTAAAATTAACCTTTTATAATAAAAAAACATTTACAAAAATATAATAAAAACTGACAAAATTTTATAAAAAATCGAATTAATAATCTTATTTTTAGTAAAAAAAGTAGATTTCTTTCAATTTTTCAAGATAATTTAATATATAATGATAATACTGATTTTTTAATAACTTTTTATTTATTTAAAATATCAAAAATCTTCTTAAAAATATTAAAAATGTTTCAAAAAAATTATCTTCCTTGTTATATTGAATCTTGTGTTAATTTAATTTTACAAAAGAGATTCTATTTAAAAAAGAAAATTGAAAAAAATCTAAAAAATCCCAAAATAATTAAGAAAGAATTTATAAAAATTTTACCATCTTATTTTGAAGATTCAACCTCTATAATAAATAATATATCTCAAACTTGTGAAAGAATTATTGATAATATTGGAGTTAATGATGATATCACAATAACAATAGATTTAAATACAAATCAAAAATATGATTTTAAAGAACTAGATAAAAAAATTGATTTCATCAAAGGAAAAAATAATGAAAATGATACTTCAATTCAACAACTTTTATCTCAAGTTCAAAGAAAAAAAAATAAAAAAATTATAAAAACTAGAAATAAAAGTAATAAGAATTATAACTCTAAAAGTATTATCTTTAAAACTGAAGTTAAAGAAACAATTGTTTCTATTTATAAAAATGATAATAGAAAATTTAGTAAACCTTTTATTAAAAATTAGTATTCAAAAAGAAAATTTAAAAAAATATTGAAAAAATCAGATAATGAAAGAAAGAATGAATTTATTTATATGAAAGATACTAATAATAAAAGTTTAATAAATAAAAAAGAGATTTTAAAAAATCAATTTTTATTTAATAAAATAGAAAGAAAAAATAAATATAATCTTTTTATAAATATTCCAATGACAAAAGAAAATAATATAACTTTAAAAAAAAAAATCTTAAAAATTCCGAAATGAATAAAAGTTTAAATTCTTTAACAACAACATCAAATTCAATTTCAAATCAAATAACACCTATAAATAAAAAATTATTTATTAACCTTTAAATAAAAATACTTATAATTAAAAAATTAACAATTATCAAACTATTTAAAAAAGAATTCTTTTAATTTAAATATAAAAAAAAAATTTTGTCGAAATATTAATTCTTCTAAAGGTACTGAACTCTCTACAAGTAAATTTTTAAAAACATCAGAACCTAATTCTCTTTATAAAAAATAAAACTTTTTTCCTAAAAAATGTATAAAAATCCACTAAAATATTTTTTAATTAATGAATTTTTATATAGTTTAAATTTATATAATTTTTTCTTATTTAAAAATTAAAATTTGGTATTTTTTTATATTTTATTTAAAATATGAATCCATATAACAATAAATATTCTTATTCTCCTTATTCAAATTATCAAAGTAATACATTATCACAATCTGTTTCTCAAAATTGGAATTTAAATACAAATAAGAGTCCAAATCAATACCAAAAAAATGATAATTTATTTTCAAATTATAATAATTCTTTTTCTTCAAATAAAAATAATTTAGAAAATAAAAACCAATATTTAAACCCCTATAATTTCTCATTAAAAAATAATTCAGGTTATTCAATAGAAAAAACAAATCCAACAAATTATAACTATAATTCATCTTTAAAAACTACTCAAAATTCATATGAAAATAAGAATTTATGGAAGTCATCATTACCAAATAATCCAATATCAATGTATTCAAACGATTATAACAAAGCAAAAACAATTATAGATTCATCAAATAAAAATTCTTATTTATCATCATCAAATTATAATTACAATAATAATCAAAATAATATTTATTCAAATACCAACAATTATATGAATAATAATAACAATAATAATAGCAATTATAATATTAATTATAATAATAATTATAATTACACAAATGATAATTATTATAACTTATATAATGAAAACAAAAATAATATTCCAGAAGAGAAAAAAGAAGAAGAGAATATAAAAGAAAATAAACAAGAAATAACATTTGATAGTTCTCGTGTTGAAACATGGGGAGATTTTACAAAATATTGGATATTTCTTCATCATCATAATGTAATTCAAGGATTACAAAATTTAATATATTCTAAAAAAAATTTTTTTGTTTTTATGTATGGAACTCATGATTCAAAAGGAAGAAGTTGGTGTTCTGATTGTTATTTTGCTGAACCAAATGTTAATTTAATTAAAGGTATTATTGCTTCTAAAGAAAAAGAAAAAGAAATTTATTTTGTTAATATTCCTATTGATAAAGAAAAAAAACCTTTTTATAAAAAAAATGAAATTTTAAAAATGAGTCATGTTCCAACTTTAATTTATTTTGAAAATGGAAAAGAAATTAGAAGAATAATTCAAGATGATATGTTTAATAAAGATAGAGTTGTTGATTTTGTTATGAAAAGTTATAAAAGATTTTTTTAAAGATTACAATTAAAAAATTTATTTTATAAATAAAAAAAACAAAAATTCATATTTATTAAATTTTTAAATTTAATTATTAGATTAAACATGAATAATACCTAATATCATCAGAATCATATGAATCACTAAAACTATCATCATTTGAATCAATATAAGTTTGATATAATTTTTCTTTATCATCATCATTATTTAAATTAATATAAGATTGAATTTTTTCTTCTAATTTATTAAAATCTTTATCAATCCAAATAGGGACATTCATAATTTCTTTTGTTTCATTATTTATATGTATTTTTTTTAACCATTTCAAAATTGTTCTTTTTTCTGAAATATAATTTTCTAAAAATATACCTGATTCAGGATAATCAACAAAATCATTTATTTTTAATTTTTTTTGAACTTTACATCTATTAAAATTATATTTACTATCTCTGTATTCTTCAGGAGATTTTATATCATTATTCATTAATCTTAATTTCCCATGTCCATAAATTTCATGTAAAATTTCAATTATTATAGGAATTACATAAGGTTCATTTTTTTTTTCATCATCAAATATTTGATTTAAGAAAATTGAATCAAATTTAAAAATTCTTTTTTCATTCAAAGTCATAATTTTGGAATTTAATTCGTAATTTGCATTAAATTTCATTTCTGAATCTATTCTTACAATATATTTTGGAATTAATTTCAATAAATGTATTCTTATTTCATCAATATTTAACATATTTAAACCATATTCTGTAGGATATTTTCCATATTTTAATATTTTTTTATTTTTAAAATTATCTTCATAAATAATAGGTTCTTTATTATTATTTATTAATAAATTTTCAATTACATCACTATCTAAATATAGGAATACTTCAAATAATCTTGATTCTTCTTTTAAATTTAATATAATTGATTTAATAAATTCAATTGCCTTAAAATAAGAATTTTTTTCATTTATTTCTTCGATATTAAGAATAGAAATATAATTTATATTCTTTTCTGATATAAAAGAATTAATATAATGTTTATTATATGTTTTAATTAATAATATTTTTTCTTTTATATTATTATTTAATTCTTTAATTTTTGAAATATTTTTTTCATATTTGGAATTAATCTCAAGGCATTTAATTAGACTATAAGCTAAATTTTCTTTTTTTTCTTTATCATTTTTCATCTTGTAAATTTCTAAAAATTCTTGATAATAAAACATAAAATGAAAGATATTTATATCAATTTCCTCAAAATCAGAATAATTTAATAAATTGTTATAATAATCTTTTCCTAAATTATTAATAATTGTAAATTGATTATTTATTTTTTCAAATAGTTCATCATTTATAATATTAGAGTTAAATGTACTCTCAATTAATATGTTAAAATCAGATATAAAATTTAATAAAAGGTTCATTAAATTTTTTTTATTTTCTTCTGAAAATCTTTTTACTTTTTTATTCATATTATTTTCATTTAAATCAAAATTAGTAATAGAATATTGTATTTCACCATTATTTGGAATTCTTATTAATATTTGATATGAATTTTCTTTCTCAAATTCAAAATTAATATATTGTTCCCACATTTTATTTATTACATCTAATTTTTTTGGATTTATATTAAATAATCCAATTCTTTTTCTTAATTTATTATTAAATGTATCAAATTTATTTAAATCTAATCCATCATATTTAATTTTAGTTGGTAATATTTTTTCATCAACACTTTGAAAAATTATTTCAACAGATACATTTTGTTCATCATTATTTTCAATATTATCTATGTAAATAGTATTTATTTTATTAATATAGATAGGATATTCAATTGAGAAAAAAGGATTTGTATCATTTTCTTTAGTGAAAAATGATATTATTTCATTATAATAAATTATTTGTTCATCTAATTTAATGTTAAATTCTATATCATTTATATTTGAAAAGTTTGATTCAATTCCAGTATATTCTAGTTTAACTAAGTTGATAATATTTTTTAATTGTATATTTTTATCTTTTAAAAGTTCAAAATGAAGAATAGTTTTTAGTTGATTTTCCATTTTTTTATTTATTAATTTTAATTATTATTTAAATACCAATTCCAAAAATTAGAAATTATTATTTTTTGTCTATTACTTTTCATTCACAATTAAAAAATACTTTAAATCAAAAATCTTCTTAAATGATAAAAGTAAAAAATTCAAAATAATAAAGAAGAAAAAAAGAAAAGAAAATTTAAACAAATATAATATAATTAATCATTGAGACCTATAAATACTAAAAAATTTAAGGAATTTATACAAAAATTTTACTCAGATTTTAAATTTTTTTAGTGATAAAATAACTCAAAAAATAATTAAATAATTATTTAATATTTGAATTCTTATTTATGATACCAAATATAAAAATTAATATAATAATATGAATTATTTTTTGATAATAAAAATAGTAAAAATTCGAAATAATCAAATAAAATCAAGAAAAAATATTTGTAATTTAATTATTCTATAGAAATTTCTAATTTAAAACATAATATTTCTTATATAACAAATTATGATATTCATAATTCACAATGACTAATAACTTAATAAATGATTATTATTTTATGATTACTTCTTTTATCTTGAAAGAAAAATATATTGAATAATGAAAATATTAATTTTAAATAAAAAAAAAATTTAATTCTTAAAATAAATAAAATATATTTTATTTTTTTCTCTTTATATATTTTTTTGAATTTAATATTCAAGAAAAGAAAAATATAAATAAATAATATTATTTATTTTTTAAATTAATTACTTTCATTAATACTTCCTTCAAGAATATTTGGTTCAATTGGTTTATCACTAATTTCTCTTAAATTTAAATATGAAGAAACAACATTATTAATTTTTCCTCCTAATTCTGTAGGTTCTTCTACTAATTTATTTTTTAATCTTTTTATTACATATTTTCTACAAAGCATATATACTAAAATATTTAAAAATAAAACTCCAATTATTATAATTAAAATATCAAAAAGTGAAATACTATCATTATCTTCTATTTTCTTTGTTTCACATGCTGGATTTTTGTAATTAAAACCTGAGCAAATATTATTAAATAAAATTTTTGCATTTAATTCATTGTTGTATGTAATTCCATTTATTTTTATTATTGGAATACTATTTATATTATATTTTTTTTCAATTAACCTATTATTTTCTAATATATTATTTTCTAATTTAAAATAATTTTCAATTTTATGCTCTTTATCATTTTCAACATTAAATGATTTTAAAATACATTCATTTACTTCTTTATAAGAACTTAAAATTTTTTTTCCACAAAATTGTTTATATTTTCTTTCATATAAACATTTTTCATAAAAATAATCAGCAAAAGCAAAAAATTCTTCACCTAATTCTTTACTAATACATTGATGAAATAAACTTTCCAAAATTAATTTTTTTCCGTCAATTTTTTTATCTCTTGGTAAATTTCTACTTAAACAATATTTTCCATTTGAAACACAATTTCTTTCTTTTTCTTTTTCACTTAAACCAGTTAATTCATTAGTTATAAAAATAGTAGAAATATTTAATTTACTTTTACTTTTTCTTAATTTTTTATAATATTTTTTAAATTCATGTAATAAAAAGTAAATTTCTTCATCTCCAAATTGCATAAAAATTTCAATATTAACAACATTACTTTTAGTCATCATATATTCAACATCAACAATAACATCTTCTCTTTCATTTTCTTCTAAATATTTAATTATTATATCACCTTCATCTTTTCCTATAATTGCAATAGGAATAAAAATATCTTTTTTATCATTATTTTCATTTATAATAATATTATCAATATTATTATTGTCATTTACAATTATTCCCATATAAGCACCTGAATTTTGTATATTTTTTCCCATTTCATAAAAAGAACAATCTCCTTTTGAAACCATTAATATTGGATATAAAAAAGAACCATCTGGTTTAGGAATTATATTTAATTTTTCTATTTTATTACATGAGTAATTTTTTATTTTTGAAGATTTATTTGGAGTATATAATTGTCCTCTTATTTTAAATCCTAACTCTGAATTTCCATATTTTGTAAAATATATATTTATTTCTTTTCTTGGAATTTGTTGGGATAATTTTAAAGGAGAATCAATTATAATTCTTTCTTGATATAATGGGATAATTAAGATATTAGAAATTAATATATAATATAGGTAATTCATTTTAATTAAATTTAAAAAATTATTTTTTTTATCGTAAAATTTTGTTGAATTATCATTATTATTCTTGATTTTTTTCTTTATTTTTATTAAAATATAAATAAAACGATACTTTTTATTGTCTTTTAATTAATTTAAATATGTTCAATATTTTAAGTAATTAATACTAGAATCAATCAACTAATAACATTATTTGATAAAGTTCTAAAAATGAAAATTTAAATTTCTTTTCTTTATATTTTTTAAAAAATCAAATGTTGGTTAATTTAATTTAAATATTAATTAATTGTTAAAACATACTTAATTCTTGAATAATATAATTAAGAATAATATAATTTTGTCAAATTAAATTTTCAAAATAAATAAGAATATTGAAAATTATATTAAAAAAATGAAAAAGTCATAATAATAATAATTTAAATTTCAAATAAATAAATAAAACAATGTCATATTTCAATTTATCATTTGATGAAGAACAAAATGAAGATAATGAAATAAAATGTCCAAAATGTTCTTATTTTTTTTCTTCTATTAATAAACCTTATTTACTTCCTTGTAATCATAATTTATGTCAAAATTGTATTAATTTAATAAAAGATAGAATAAATTTTAAATGTCCAATTTGTAAAATTATATTTAATAAAAAGAAAACAAATTTTCAAGTTAATTTTACATTTTTAAATTTAGTTCTTCAAATTTTAAAGAATAAGATAATTCTTTGTAAAAAATGTAATAAAATTTATTATTTTAGAGAACATTATGAATCATGTGAGCAAAAATATTTTACAAATTCAAATGAAGTTCTCAAAGAAATTAAAAAAGTTTGTGAAGAATGTTTTCTTTTATTAAAATATGATAATGAGTATAGAACTGTTTTAGATAGTAACAAAAAAAAAATATATGAAAGAATTAAAAGTACAATAAGTTTAATAGATAATAAAAAAAGAAAAGAATATGCTCAAGTTATTCATAATATTTTTAATAATATAGTTAATAAAAATATTGAAAATAATAAAAATGAACTAATAAAATTTTTAAAAATTTGTAAACATTATGAAAATTTTTTTGATAATATAAATTTTCATGAATTAAATACAATTTTATATAAAAGTTCAAGAAATAACAATAGAAAAATTCATAAAAATACATTATCTTTAAATAAAATTGAAAATATAAAAAATTCAAATTCTCCTAGAAAGTTTCAAAAATCAAATTCAATAATGAAAATCACAGTTCACAAAGATAAAAATAAAATAAATTTAAAAAAAAATATAAAAGAAAAAAATAATGATAGTAGTAGTGATACTGAAGAAGATGATATAATCTCCAATAGTAGTTATTTTTATAATTTTTCTATTTCAAGATTTCAATTAAAAAATAATGAAAATTCTCCTATTCAAGCTGTTCAAAATAAAAAAAATTCAATGTATTTATTTAATGAATTATTAGATGAATTTAAATTAGAAAAAACTCCTGTTAATAAAATTATTATTGGATTAAAAAGTGTTAAAAATTTAAATCAAATTAATGAAAAAAAAGATAATAAAATTATTAATAGTGAAATAAATCAAAAAATAAAAAAAATTTATAATTTAAATAATAATGTAAGATATAGAAGTAATGGAAAAGAAAATATAGATGAAAATATTAAAAGTATTGAAAGAAGGAAAAAACAAAAACAATTTATTAAAATTGAACATATAAATAGTAATAATAATGCAATAATTAGAACAGAAATTAATAAAATAAAAAATAAAATAAATGAGCAACCTAATAATATAAAATTATTAAAAAAATCAAATTCAATTTCAGGAGTATTAAAACAAGAAAAACAAAATGAAAATATTAAAAATAATGAAAATTCCAGAATTCAAATAATAAATAAGGTAGCAAATAACTTTAATATAGTTAAAGAAATTACTAATAATTTAAATAATTATTCTAAAAAAACTCAAGAAAAAATATCATCATTAAAAATCCAAATATTAAATAATATAAATAAATTATCACCTAAAATAATATCAGATTATAATTTATTAATAGATGATCTCTCAAATAGTTTTCATCAAAGTTATAAAAGATATATAATAAATTTTATTGATATTTCAAATTATTTATCTTTATATGATACAAGAACTTCTTTAACAAAAACTAAAAATTTTTATGAAGCAATGAAAAATTATTATATGTCATTTAATCATTCAATATCATTAGAATTTGATGATTTAGATTTAGTTTTTATTTCTGGAGGAATAAATTTAGAAAAAAATGAACCTAATGATATTTTATTATGTTTAAAATGGTCAAATCAAAAAATAGATTTTATAGAAAAAATGCCAATTAAAAGAGCATTTCATTCTTCAGTTTTTTTTGAAGGAAATTTATATGTAATAGGAGGATTAGGTGAAAAACAAAAACAATTAAATGATTGTGATATGTTTAATTTAAACAAAAGAAAATGGGAAAAATTACCTAAATTAAATATACCAAGACAAAATTCAAGTTTATGTATTTATAATAATTCTTTATTATATGTTATAAGAGGTTCAAATGGGAAAGAAGTTCTTGATACAATTGAATATATAAATTTAAATAATTTAAACAATGGTTTTAGTATAATTAAACCAAAAGATTATGGTTTATCTTGGTTTGGATGTGAAACTTCAATGGCTATTACAATTAATAAAAATCAAATATTAATTTTTGGGGGAAAAGATAAAAATAATAAATTTTATCATCATAGTTTTTTTTATGATCCAATTAATAATATAATTTATAGAGGAAAAGATATTAAAATAAGTGCTAATTTTAAATTTCATGGAACTATTTATGATAATAAAGTATTTGGAATTGATTTTAAAAATTCTACAAAAACAAAATATTATGGAATTCATAAATATGATATTTCTTTGAAAAAATGGTATTTTGAATAAGAAAAAGAATAAAAGAAATCAGAAAGTTCGAAGATTCGAATAAATTCTTTTTTTCATATTAATTTATGTTATCTTTCTTGGTTAAAAGTATATTTTTATATTCATATAAGTTTTATTTCTAAAAAATAAAAAAATAAAAAATTAATTAAAAAAACTAATTATTAATTTAAATAAATAATTAAAAAATTAATTTATTTTTCCCAAATTGAACAAGTGTCCCCTGATATAAATACCTAAAAAATAAAAATTTTTTTTATTCTAAACAAATAAAAGAAAACTTAAGAAAATAATGAATTTTGTTTTTAAACAAATAATCTTAACAATCTTAATAACATTATCTTTAGGAATTCACGAAGGAGAATTATATGATGCAGGTAGATCATCATTAATAAATTTAAATCCAAAGAATTTTAATACTCAAATAACAAATAATAGAAATAAAGATCAAATATCATTTATTCATTTTTATTCTCCAGATGATGGAAAAAGTAATCAATTAAAAGAAGTATTTTATGATATTGATAAAGAATATGGAGGAATGTTTAGATTAGCAGGATTAAATTGTAAATTATATCATGATTTATGTCATAAACAAGGAGTTGATGAATATCCTTCTTATATGATTTATCCTCCTTTACCTGCTCCTACTATGAAATATGAAGGAAAAATTGAAGCTAAATATATTATTTCATATTTAGGTAAATTTGTTGATAATAAATGTAGTGAATTAAATAATAATAATTTCGATGATTTTATAAATTCTAAAAGTAATATTCCTAAAATATTATATTTTACTGATAAAAAAAATGTTCCTTTAATTTTTAAAAGTTTATCAACTGCATTTAATGTAAGAATACCATATATAATATTATTTTTTATTATTCAAAAAAAAAAATAGAAAAAAATTGAATTTGGAATAGTAAGAAAAGAAATGACAGGAATAACATCAAAATACAAAGTATCATCATTTCCGAAAATAATGGCAATAGGAGTAGATAAAAAGACAAAATTTTTTGAAGGAGAAATGAAATATAAACCAATATTTGATTTTTGTAATATATATCAAGAAACATTTTTTGAAGTAGGAAAAGATACAACTCCAAGTGATGAACCAATGAAACCTTGGATGAAAGAAAAATTTCCAGAATATACAAAAGATTCTGCAAATGAAATTTGTTTTAATGTTGATCAAGCAATTTGTGTTGTTTTAATTAATAAAGAAAAACCTGATTCAAAATTAGAAAATTTATTTTTAGAAATTCAAAATTGGTTAAATCCTAAAATTAATAGAGGAAATAAATATAAATTTGGATGGATTAATTCAAGTAATCAAAATAAAATTATTGAAGGAATGGGACTTGAAAAAAATTGTGGTCCACTTTTAGTTTTAATTAATAGAGGTTCAAGAAAAAGATATCATGTTTATAATGGTGAAATGACTGAAGAAGGAATTAAAAAATTATTTGATGCTTTAGCTGGAGGAGATGTTAGGTTTAAAGCTTTTTCTGGCAATAAAATTCCAGAATTGGAAAATTAAATATCAAGTTAGAAAAAAAAATTAATATTTATTAATTATTTTTTTATATATATTGAAATTAAAATTATTAAATTTTTTTATTAATTTTTTTAATGTCATTTACTATTAATATATATTTAATTATTGAGAATTGAATTGTTTCCAAGAGTAGACATACTTTGAAATAAATTTTTTTTATCAATATCACCTCTTATTTGGATACATCTCTTTGTATTTTTGTTCAAATTACAAAAATTGAGTTCAATTATTTCTAAATAAATCAAAGATGATATAAGAGATATAATAATAAGAATACATTCTTTTATATCGGTAATGTTTGAATAAAATGAAAAAAAAGCACCTGAAAAAACATTAAAAATATATAAATGAATTGGTCCTATATTCAAAATTATTGTATATTCAAGAAAATAAATAAAAAAACAAATTATAAAAAAAAAGAATTGATTCCAACCAAAATAAAAATAGCCAGAAGAAAAATCTATATAAAAATAAAAGAGAACAAATCTTATTATCCCAATAATACTTCCTAATAAATAAATATTAATAAAATATTTGTTATTTATAAACTTAATTAACAAATATGAAAATATATCACAATAATAAATTAAAAATGTATAAATTATTGATGATAATTTTTTTTGTAAATAAATTTGGAAAGAATAAATAAACATTAAAATAATAAAAATTACTATTGAAATCAAATGATGAAGATAAATATTTTTGTTAAAAAAAAAATACTCAATTAAAAAACATATTAAGATACTAATAATATCATTTCTTAATTCATAATCATCAACTAATATATATTTAAAATCAATAAAATTTTGCAAAAGAAAAAATAATATATCACATATTATTAAAATATATTTAATAAAATTAATTTTTTTTTTTTTGTTTTTTGAAAAAAATCTGACTGTTAATTTTTCGTTTTTTCCTAATCTTTTTTCAAGGATTAATTGAATAAAAAATATAAGAATTATAGAAATATTAGAAAAAGTCTCTATTAAAATCAAGTTACTATATATATTTTGTTCATATATACGTTCATATATAATATTTAAGAACATATAAAATATAACTAAAATAAAATGTTTGTTCAAAAAAACTAAAACATACATTTTTTTAATATTTTTTTTAAATTTATCTGATTATAAAAAAAGTTAATTCATTTTTAGTTTAAACTCATAATTTTCAAAATTCATTAAATTAATAATTGAATATACAATATTAATTTATAAAAATAAATTATTAAAAATAATCTAAAATGAATATTTTTTAATAAAAAAAAATTGATAATCAAAATTTTATTTTAATGAATTTACTTTTTTTAGCTTTAAATGTTTTACTTTCTTTTTCTATATATGAAAATTGTATTTAAACATAAAACCAATATACCAAAAAAAACTAAAACATACCAAATACAACAATAAACAAATAAAAAATATAAAAATTTTTTAAACCACTTTTTATATAAAATTTTAAATAAAATTTCATATAAAATTTCTCATAAAACATATAAAAAATTTTATAAATTAGACTTTGAATATAATTCATAAAACAAACTATTTTTATTTTTAAGTAAAGTATTTGGTTCATCAAATTCGGCAATTTCTCCTTTTTCAAGAACTAAAATTTTACGAGATTTAATGATAGTTTTAATTCGATGAGCAATAGTTAAAACAGTAGAATTAGTTAATAATTCATTAATAGCATTTTGAATAGTATTTTCAGTAGAAACATCAATACTAGCAGTAGCTTCATCCATAACAACAATTTTACTTTTTCTTAAAATAGCTCTAGTAATACAAATTAATTGTTTTTCTCCAATAGAAATATTAGTACCATTTTCTTTAATAATCATATCTAAACCTTGCATAGGATCATTGATTAAAGGATCATCACTTTCATTAATATATCTTTCACAAATATACCAAAATCCAATTCTTTTCATTACATCAGCAATTTCATCTCTTGAATGTAAATTTAAAGGATCTATATTATATTTTAAACTTCCTTCCATTAAAGTTGGATCTTGTGGAATTATTGTTATTGAAGATCTTAATTTAGATAATCCTATTTCAGTTATATTAATATCATCTATTAATATTGTTCCTGTTAATGGTTCTAATATTCTAAATAAACATAATGCTATTGTTGATTTTCCACTTCCTGTTCTTCCTACAATTCCTATTTTTTCTCCTCCGTTTACTGTAAAATTTAAATTTTTTAAAACAATTTCTGTATCTGGACGATATTTTACAGAAAAATTCTGAAATTCTATTTTACCTAATGAAGGCCATTCATTTAATGTTGAATCTATTGGCATTATATTTGGTAATTCACTTGGAATTATTGTATATGCTAAACATCTTTCTTGTCCTGTCATATCATTTTCAAAATTAGATCTTGACACTAAATATCTTATTAAATCATCTTGTAATTGAATACAATATGTTAATAAAATTGCTATTATTTGTACTTCAAAATTACTAAAATATAAAGTAAATATTACTAAAAAACATACAAATCCAAATGATAATAAATCTAACATTAAACAAAACCATTGTGATGTTCCATTTATAAATATTCTTAATTTTAAAAATTCATCAACTCTACTTCTAAAATCTTTTATAAAATCATTTGATAAACCATAAGCTCTTATTGTATCTCTTCCTGAAATTGTTTCATTTAATGAATTTATAACAGGTGAACGAACTATTCCTTCTAATCTACTTAATTCTCTTGAACAATTTAAATAAAATTGCATTACAATTAAACCAAAGAATAATAATATTGGAAGAAATATTAAACAATAACCTTGGAAAATAGAACATATTACAATTTCGCCTAAAAAATTTACTACATAAGTTAATAAATTACCAAAAGACATTTGTGCTAAAATATCAATTTTAAATAAATCTTTAGATAAACGATTTAAAATTTGTCCTTTAGGAACTGTATCATGATATAAATTAATAGGAGCTCTAATTAAATGACTAACCATATCTTTATGTAAATTTCTAGAATTTCTAATTGAACCAGAAGAAATAATTAATAATCTAAAATAAGTAAATAAAGTACTTCCTAAACCTAAAGCAGCATAAATACCAAAATAATAAAAATCAAATTGTTTTTTTTGTTTTGTCCAATTTGCTAACCAAATATCACTTCCTCCTTTCATTGATTGCCAAATAATTAAAAATAATATTAATAAAATTGCAATTGGAGCTCCTCCAATAGCTCTAATATATAATATATTTGCATTTGTTTTTAAAGAACCTGTAACTCTATCTTCTTCTCTAGTAATTCTTTTAATATTATTATTTAATTTATTATTTTTTTTAAAATCTTCAATTTCTTCTTCTTTTCTTTCTTCTTCTTCAGTTGATGAATTTTCTGTATTTTCTCCTAAATCACTTCCACTTCTACTTCTTGAACTTTTTCTTTTTAAAGTCATTGCAATCCAAAATTTTTCATGAATAATTTCATCAAAAGTTCCTTCCCAAGAAATTTTTCCATCTTTCATATAAATTATTCTATCTGCAGTATTAGCATATTGAATAGCATGAGTAACTAAAATTCTAGTTTTATTTTTTAAATAATCACAAATACAATTATTAATAACATTTTTACCAACATTAGCATCTAAAGCACTAATTGGATCATCAAATAAATATATATCAGAATCAGCATATAATGCTCTTGCTATACTTATTCTTGCTTTTTGTCCTCCACTTAAATTTATTCCTTTTTCTCCTATTTCTGTTTGATCTCCTCCTTCTAAAATTTCTAAATCTGGTTTTAATTCTGATATTTCTAATATTTTATTATATTTTTCTTCATCAAATTCTTTATGAAATAATATATTATTTCTTAATGTTGTATTTTGAATCCATGCTACTTGACTTGTATATGATATACTTCCATTTACTATTAATTCACTATTCTTTTCTTCACGATTTATTTGAAGTAAATTATTTAATATTGCATTTAATAATGTTGATTTACCTGAACCTACTTCTCCTATTATACAAATAAATTCTCCCTTTTTTACAAATAAATTTATATCATGAAGAATTATTGGAGTTTTTTCTAATATATTTTCTGTATTTGGAAGAGATATTGTTGTTGATATTTCCTCTATTTTTTTATCAGATAATGTTTCTGTATTTTTTATTTTAGATTCTTTATTTTCTTCTTTTTCTTCTTCATCTAATTTTTCTTCTGAAGTAATTTCTTCTTTTTTTTCTTCATCTAATTTTTCTTCTGAAGTAATTTCTTCTTTTTTTTTTTCATCTAATTTTTCTTCTGAATTAATTTCTTCTTTTTTTTCTTCATCTAATTTTCCTTCTGAATTAATTTCTTCTTTTTTTTCCTCTGAAAGATTTTCTTCTTTTTTATCTTCCTTTTTTACTTCTTTTTCTTCTATTTTTTTATCTTTTTTTTCTTTTTTTTTATCTTTTTTTTTCTTTTTATCATTTTTATTTTTTTTATTTTCTTCTTCTTTATTCTTTTCAGTTTTTTTTCCCATTCCCCAAGAAAAATCGCAATTTTTAATAACAATATCGAATCCATTATTAATACTTTCTTGATCATTTCTGATTAAATTTTCTTCAATAATATCATCTTGTTCCATAAATTTTTCAATTCTTCTCATAGAAATTAATGAATCTAATAAATTAGCATAAATCATAGCAATCATTCTAATAGGTTCTTGAATAGAAGATAAAATGCCTAAACAAGTAAAAATATCTTCAACTTTAATTTCTTTTGCAAAATATACATAAGATCCTATTGAAACTACTGCTGTTGCAACAGGAGAAAACCAAAGTAAAGTTCTATTTACATTTTGTATTTGAAAAATTGTATTTGCTTCTTTTAATTCTGCTTCTCTTTTTTCATATATTTGATCTAAAAAAAAATTTTCCCAAGAATATAATTTTAATACTTTTAAATTAAATAATGTTTCTGTTGTTACTTTTAATCTATCATCTATTCTTTTTTGTCTTAATTTTTGATGTCTTTTAAATTTTCTCATTAAAAGAAAATTAAGAAAAACAAAAAATAATAAAACAATTAAACCAAAAATAAAAGTCCATCCTAAGAAAGAAAATAACATATAAGAATAAGCAATTAACATAATTGGAATTGTAATTGCAGTTGGACTTTGCATCATTAACATTGTTAATTTATGAGAATCTACTTGAACAAAATTTAATATTTCTCCACTTTCAGCCATTTCTTTTCTACTTGAAGGACTTGATTTTAATACTTTATCAAATATTAAACAATTTAATTCTATTGATGATTTAAATCCTATATAATTCATATATTCATTTAATTGCTTTGATACAAATACCATTACAAATTTACAACCTAAAAAACTAAATCCTATTATTTGAAGAAATTTAAAATCTCTTGTTTCAGAAGGATCATTAAATTGTTTTATATATAATCTAAATAAATTTATTGATAAAACATTTAATCCTGTTACAAAAAGTGCAAGAAGTAAAATTGATATTATATAATATATATTTGCTCTTATTATTGTTTTAAATAAACTACATCTTCTCTTTGATTTATAATTTAATGTATGATACACATAATATGTTTGATTTATAAAAGAATGAGATGAATTTTTTCCTATTAATTTACCTAAATGTTTGGAATTTAAATTTACTTTTTTTGCTAATTTTATCATTTTATATGCCCAATAATATATTATTCTTGAAAAACAATTTGCATTTGAATAAAAATCTTTATCTTTATTTATTTCTTCCATTTTCTTTGAAATACTTATTCTCGCTTTCCTTTTTTTTTCAAGTTCTGTTTCTATTTTATCATTATTTTCTGATAAGGGATTTTCTTCTTTTTCTTTTAAATCTTTTTCTTGTTTTGTTGTTGATATTTCTTCATTTGAATCTTCAATTAATTTTTTTTCTATATCTTCAGGTTTAATTTCTTCTTTTACTAAAGGTTCTGTTAGTTGTTCATCGTTCTTTTTTTCCATTTTGATATATAAATTATTTTTTTACAAATGCTTTTATAACTGATAGTATAAGTAAATTTATTTATAAATAATACTTATTTATTATTTGATTTTAGTTAATTATGTCAATGATGATTTGAAATAATTTATATATATTATATATATGGAAATTTATATTAAATTTTGAGAAAAATTAAGTTGAAAAGAAAAATAAAAAAATATTTTAAATAATTTTTAATTTTAATATATTAAAAATAGCAAAAATTAAAGAAAATAAATAAATGAAAAAATTTTAAAATATTAACATGATGAAAAAAAAATAAAAAAAAAAAATTAATTTTTAAATGTAAAAACAATACTTCAGAATAAAATTTCTAGAATAAAAAAAAAAATTATCCTAAATAAATACTCTATCATAAAAAAATATAAATTAAAGTCAAGAACATTTAAAAAAGTATTAAAAATGGATTCTGAGCAAAATAGTTTAAGATGTGTGACAAAAACATTTAAATGTCCAATGTGTTTATTAGGATTTAAAAAGTTAGTTCCAATATCAGAGACAGTAAATAAATGTCCTCAATGTGGTCATAAGCATTGTACAGAAATAATAAACAGTGAATTTAATAGAGAAAGTGTAGATAAAACATATAGAATTCCTATGAGTAATTTACCACATGAATATTCAAGACAATTTCATCCTACAACAGATTTATATGATAGATCAACAAATAATTTATATGGTGATTCAAGAAGAGAACAAAATCAATTTTATAATAATCAAAATTATCAAAATCATAATCCAAATAATAATAATCAAAATTATCAAAATAATAATCCAAATAATAATAATCAAAATAATAATCAAAGTGAACATAATCATCCTTTTTATCAATTTTTTATTCCTTTTAATGTTTCACCATTTGCAGGAAGTGTAAATAGAGCTCCTTTTGATTTCAGTGTTTTTGGACCAATTGGACATGAAACTTTTGAAAATCCTTCTACAAATTTCTTTTTAGATAATTTTGCTTCTAATTTTATATCAAATTTTATTAATCCAATGACAAGAATTGTATTTGTAAATTCAATGCAAAATCAACATCAAGGAAATCCTCCTGCATCCAAAACTTCTTTAGATAAATTAAAACATTTTAATATGGAAAAAAAATATTGTAAAAAAGATGAGAAAGATCCTTCAAAATTAGAATTTCCAACATGTTCAATTTGTTTAATGGATATTAATGAAGGTCAAAAAACAATTTTATTACCTTGTGGACATATGTTTCATGATGATTGTGTTACTAAATGGTTAAATTTACATAATACTTGTCCTTTATGTAGATTTGAATTACCTACTGATGATCCTGATTATGAAAGAAAAAGAAGTGAAAGAAATAATCAAAGAAATGAAAATATTTCTAGAAATCCTAATATGAATCCTGCTGATTTACAAAATCCTCAAAATTTAAATCAACATAATAATACTTCTAATATTAATATTCAAGGAGAAAGTAATTTTAGTTAAATTATTTTTTATATAGCTTTTTGAAGTATTTTTAATTTATAATTTATTATTTATTTTTTATAATATATTATGTTATTTTCTAATTTTTATTTAAGTGGGATTTTATTTTTTTATATTATTTATTTATTTTTTTTTTTGGTTTTTTTTATATTTTATTTTTTAGAATTTTTTTTTTGTTTGGTTTATATATACTTTTTTTATTTATTTTCTTCTAAGAATTGGGATATTATATCATTTTCAAAAGTAATGTTTTCTATTTGGATTTTTAAATTTTCATTTTCTAAAAGAAGTTTAGAAATTTCTTCTTCTTTTGAATTAAATATATCTCCATATGATTTCTCTTCTGGATTTTCTGCTTTTAAAGCAAGATAATTTGCTAAATTATATTTAATTTCATCAATTAACATAATAATTTCTCTACTTTTTTGCCTAACTACATTTTTAAAGTTATTAATATAATTTTGAATTTCAGTAACATTTAAATTATAAGTACAAGATTTAACAAGTTCACTTAATTCATCAATTAAATTTTTAATTTCTTGGGACTGTTGAATTAATTCATTTTGATTTTGATCATTAGAATCTAATTTTTGAACATTAGTATCAATTATTTTTTTATAATCTTCAATTTTTTTTAAAAATTCATCTTGCATTGTTAAGATTAATTCTAAATTTTCATCTATTTGAATATTATCTAAATTTTTTTCCATTTCATCTAAAAATTTAATTACCTTTTGAAAGTAATCAAAAAATGAATCTCCTTCAATTAAATTATAACTATTATTATTTGTATAATATTCATTTAAAAAATTTTCATAATTTTTTTGTTCTCTAATTATATTCATATCTATATTATTTAAATCCATTTGATTTTGAGTTTTTAAAGTTATTTTTTCTCCATAATCCGTTCTTTCTAAAATTAATTTTAATCCATCTTTTTCTTTAACTTTAATATATTTAATATGAACTTTTAAATCTTCTATAGTTTTATTATTATCTTCACTTTTCCAAAGTGAAAACTCAAAATTTTTAATTTTCAACAATCTTTTTTCACTTTTAAAAAAAGAAATACAATAATCAACCTGAACTTGCATAAAAAAATTAAAAAAAAAATTATTAAAAAACTATTATCCCTAAAAAAAAATAATATAATAAAAAAATAACTTAAACTCATTTAAAACAAAGAAAAAAAAAAATAACCTAATCAAAAAAAACCCCAAAAAATAAAATAAAAAAAAAAAAAAATGTCAGAAGAAGAAGCAACAAAAAAATCAAATAAAGAAGAAACAAAATCAAAGAACGAGACAAATAAAAAGACAAAATCTCCAACAGAAGACCCATTTTACAATCCTGAAGTATTGACAAAAGTGAACGTGAATATAAATTCATCATCATCAAAGCAGATGTACACAATACCAAAAGCAGTTCGTTTTAAATATTCATACGGGGCAGTAGACAACATATACAATCTTCCATCAATGATAGAAAAGCGTAGTGCAGGATTAGGATATGGTCAAAAAGTAGATTTTACAAAAGGAGGAATGAAAGGAAAAGCTGATTCAATATATAATATTCCAAGAGAATTTGATTTAAATAGAAGATATGGAAATTCACCAAAATATTCTTTTGGAACTGGACGAGAAAATATGGTTATTCCTTCGAATAAAATTCCTAATTATCCAGGTCCTAATCAATATAATCCTTATAAACCTCTCGGAGCTGAATCTTTAAAATATTCAATGAGAGGAAGATATGATTTAAGAAATAAATTTGATACTCCTGGTCCTGGTTCTTATAAACAAATGGGAATTAATGATTCTGGAAAATATCCTTCTAGTGAATTATGTAATAGTGTTCAAAATAAATTTCCTGGAAGTGAAAGATTCAAATATTCTTATAATAAGTATCCTGGACCAGGATCTTATAAAAGTAATTTTCTTATCAATGGAAGTGGGATTGTTTATAATAGTAGATATGCTAGTAATGTTGGAAAAAGTATCAGTGGGAGATTTAATGTTAAAAGTAGTGAAGTTACTCCTGGACCTGGAGCATATGATTTCTTCTCTGATTTTGAAGGGTTTAATAAAAAGAAATATAAAATTAAAAAAGAAAATAAAAAAAATAATGAAAATGAATATATGGAAAAAGAAGAAAAAGCTGAAGAAAAAAAAGTTCAATAATTGTTATTATTATTTTTTTTAGAAGTTTTGAGAGAAGGAATTTTTATAAAAATTTTTTAAAAAATTCTTTTTTTTTATTTTATATTTTTTTTTTTAAAGTTAATTTATGATTGTTTGTTATTATACATTAAAAAGAAATATATAAATTTACATCAAAAAATATATAAACCCAGTTAAATAATAATATATTTTAATTTGCTGATAAAAACATTTCATCATCAATTAAACCTTTTTGTTTTTTATTACCTGAATTTTCAGAATTTTTATCATAATCTGAATAATATTGAAAAGTATATCTAGTTTCAATTTTTCTTTCTACTCTAGAACTCAAATTACAACAATTAACTTCAATAATCTCCGAAAATATACAATTTACAATTAATAAAAATAAAAATGAAAAAATAGTAAAAATAATTTTGGGAACTAAAAATTTTTTTTCATTTATAATAACATAAAAACCAGTAATTAACTCATAAAAGCAAAAAATAATACCATAATGAACAGGTGAAAATTTGCATATTAAATGAACTCTTAAAAGATTAAAAATAAGTAAATCAAAACAAGTAAGAATAGAAAAAATAATATATAATTTCTCTTTATGAAAAATCGAAAAATCTATAAAAAAATGTTTAGAAATGTTAAAATAATATTTAAAACATTCAATTGAACAAACTAAAAAAATTCCAAATGTTCCTTCAAAGAACATTAAACCATAAAAAGACATAAAATAATAATTATTTAAATATTTTTCAATACATAATTGCAAACATTGAAACATTTCTCTTAAAAATCCAAAACAAATAATTGTAATATATTCTGATATGGCTTTTTTTTCTTTTGAACAAAAACAAGAAAAACATTCAATAGGA
This sequence comes from Isotricha sp. YL-2021b, assembly GCA_023805745.1. Classification (NCBI taxonomy): domain Eukaryota; phylum Ciliophora; class Litostomatea; order Vestibuliferida; family Isotrichidae; genus Isotricha; species Isotricha sp. YL-2021b. The sequence continues at coordinate 3,733 of JAJJKW010001738.1, read as the reverse complement.
ATTATTATAATAATTAATAATAAAGAAAGATAATGATGTAGATAAAAATTCTTTTTAAATAATAGTTTTCTGGAGATAAAGGCACAAAAAGTAAATAAACTAGTTAATTTTAAATGTTCAAATTTGAAAAATTCATTAACATCTTTTGAAAAATTTGTATTATAAATTAAATCAAAAAATGAAGAAAGAAATAATAAGAATAAAACATATATAAGTTGTTTTCCTGCTACTCCTCCAGCTTTAAAATTTGCAAGACCATCTGAATTTTGAATTGAAGATATAATTTTTTCATTTTTTTTTTCTTCTTCTTTCTTAAATTGTTTAGTAATAAAAAAAACAAATATACAAAGAAATTCTCCAAAATACATTAATAAATTTGTAAAGTTTGGATTATTTGAGAAAATGTCTCCATTTGTTTTTGCTTGATCTTGGATAATTAATATCTTTTCTATTATTAAAGGAATTACTGCAAAAAGGATAATATATAATTCTTTATTAAAACTTAATGTTAGAAGTGATGCCATAAATCTTTTATAAAAAGAATTATTTCTCTAGTTTTTTTATAATAATATTTATTATAATTTTATGAAAATTTATTTTATTTAAAAAAAAACAATATATAAAAAAAAAAATGAAAAAATTCAAATACAAAAACTTAAAAAAAAAATTTATAAATAATAATTTCTAACAATAACAATTTCCTTTATTATTATCTCCTAAATTATCTTCATTAATAACAAAATGATCTACTCTTTTTTTTTCTTCTAAAACAATTTTTCCTTCATTAATTTTAACTAATATATTTTTAGCAACTTTCATAAAAGCTTCATTAATATTTTCTCCAGTAATAGCAGAACATTCAAAATAATTACAATTATTATCTTGAGAAAATCTTGCTCCTTCATTAAATCTAATACATCTTTCTTCATTTAAATCACTTTTATTTCCAATAACACAAACAACACAATTTTCTTTTGTCATTGAAATAGAATCATTTAACCAATTATTTAAATGTTGAAAAGATTCAGCACTAAAAATTTAAATTAATATATAAATTATATTAATTTATTATTTATTTTTTTTTTTACTTTGTTAAATCAAAAACTATTATAACTCCAACTGCATTTTTATAATAACTTTTTGTTACACTTTTATATCTTTCTTGTCCTGCTGTATCCCATAATTGAAGAAGAATATTTTGATCTCCTATTGTTATTTTTTTTGAACTATATTCTACATTCACTGTTTGCTTTGGATCCTTTTTAACTATATATTTATAATATTTTTTTCTAACATTTATTAAATATAAAATAATGCAATAATGAAGTTTTCCCTACACCTGCATCTCCTATTATTATAAATTTTAAATTTATTATTTCTTTTTTTGATTCTGAAGAATTTTCTTCTGACATTTATTTTTTCAATAATTTTTTTTTCTTGAAATTAATTAAATTTAATATTCATTTTGATATAATTTTTTAATTTATATAATAAAGAATAATAATTTTTATTTAATTTTACTGTATTGATTCTAATTATATTCAAATTTATTTTTACAATCAATTGGATTTAAATTTAAAAATTATTTCTCTTGAAATAGATAAAGAAAAGGAAAAATTATATAATATTAAATTTTTTTTTATATTCTTGAGAATTTGAAATTATTTTATTATAAATTCTAAAACTAATCTTTAGTTTTCTCAGTTTTTATTTATTTCTTTTATTATAAAATAATAATAAATTCTTTGTATTTTTGATTTCTTTTTTCATAAACATATTTAGTTATTTTACCTTAAAAAACATCTCTGCCCGAATGACTTTTTTATCTTTTCAAAGTTTATAATAAATGTTATATTTTTTTGGAAATGATATCAAGATTAAAAAAAAATAATAAAAGTATTGAAGAATTTAAAAAAAATGCAGTATATTATGAAGGTAAAAATGATTATGGAAATACAGGAATATATTATGAGAAAAAGGAGATTTAGAAAAAGCATTAAAAATGTATGAAAAAAGTGAGAATGATAAATATATAGCAAAAGCAGTAGAATTAGTAGGAACAAATAGAGATGAAAAATTAATAAATGAATTAATAGATTATTTATTAGTAAAAACAAAATCAAAAAATGGTTCTCATTTCTTAACAAGATTATATATTTTATTAGGAAATTATAAAGAAGCATGTGATATAGCAATTCAATTAGCATCAGATGAGCAAAAATTATCAAATTATAATGGAGCACATCAAATATTATTAGATTTATATGTTGGATTAAAAGAAAAAGGATTACCAGTATCATATGAATTAAATCAAAGATTAAGTGTATTACATTCATATACATTAGCTAAAAAAATGATAAAATTAAAATTAGCAATGAAAGCTGCGAGAAATTTATTAAGAGTTGCAAATAGTATAACAATGTTTGAAGAAGATAAAGTAAAAATTATGACATCAGTTGCAATTGAATGTCAAGAAGCTGGATTATATAGATCAAGTTCTCAATGGGCAATTGAATTAATGAAAGATTATAAAGGATCTATTCCTGAAAATTATAAAAATAAAATTGATAAAATATCTAGAAAAGGTTATAAAAATGAAGATGAACCTTTACCTATGAATACTCCTTGTCCTTTTTGTAAAAAAGATGTTCCTGAATATAATTTAGAATGTAAAAGCTGTTATAATGTTATTCCTTTTTGTATTGGAAGCGGAAAACATGTTGTTATTTCTGATCTTAGTCAATGTCCTAATTGTCATTTTCCTTGTAATATAAGTGAAATGAAAGAATTACTTGTTAATGAAGTTAGATGCCCTATGTGTAATGGAGAAATGGATGCTAATCTATTAGAAAAAATTGATGATCCTGTTAATTGGTTAAAAGGAAGAAAAGTTGCTCTTGCTAATAAAAAAGATTAAGATTTTTTTTTTGTTTTAGTGAATTTTTTATTATTATTTTAATATTATTATTAATATATTATTGGAAAAATTCATTTTATAATATTTTTAATCTTAATGATTTAAATATTATTGAAGATATAAATAATTTGTATAATTGTTATTTAATTAGTTATTTGTTTTATTAAATACAATAATTAATTTAAAAAGCTAACAAAAAAAATAAAAAAGATAAAATATGTTATTTAGAACTTTAATATTGTAATTTCAATGATTAATTAAATTGAATATTTTTTTAACTAAAAATTTACCATTTCTATTAATATTATTGTTTCATTTTCATAATTTAAAAAAAAGTTAATAACATTTATTACAAGAATTATTGCTCATTTACTTAATAATTAAATATAATTCATATCATAATTGGAGAAAAAATACAAATATCTATAACTAATATTTCTATTGTTACAAATAATTTATCAATAAATGGATTGTTTATTTAAAAAACTAAAGATATACAGGAAAAAAATAGATTATAAATGAAAATGAAATTCTTATTTCCTATTTAAAAATTACAAAATATTTAAACATCTTTATTATAATTATACTTTCATATATCCAATAATTTAAATAATTATTAATAATTTTGTATAAGAATGAAAATAGTTAAAAGTGATTTCCTTAATTTATTTTGTTTAATAATACAAAAAGAAGAATATGTAATTTTTATATTTTTTAGAATACAATGGAACAATAAAAATTTAAAAATATAAAATATTATAAATTATTTCATTATTTTAAATAAGTTTTTAGTTAATAATATATATAAAATTAATA
>JAJJKW010000381.1:0-36058 GCA_023805745.1 Isotricha sp. YL-2021b | reverse complement strand
CCCAATCCCCAATCCCCAATCCCCAGAATTTCATAAAATAAATTTTTAAATAGCTTCAATATATATTTTAAATGATTACCACTTTAATTTTTAAAAACAATAAACACATAGGTCAAAAAAATTATTAAAATTCAAATTTATACAAAAATTTAATGAGAATAATATATTTTAATAAATACTAAGTATCATATAATTTGAATTAATCAAAATTTTCTCTATGAAGAGTTGAAAAATAGTTAAAATAATTTTCCCAAAAGAATCCAAAATTATTTGAAAAAAATAATAGACTAATATATTGAAAATTTTAAGATAGAAAGAGTGAAAATAGAACATAAAATAATCATATATTCAATAAAACAATATTTAATTTTTTTAGAATTAACATAAAACAATAAGTATGTTAATATGATAAATATTCAAAAAAATTATTTAAATTAATCATATAATTGAAAGTATATTATTTTGATTATTTATTCAATAAATTAATATGGATAAATAATAACAATAAAATATTTTAGTTATCCTATCTTTTTTTTATTTATATTTTTTTATTTTTCTCTTTTTCATTCTAAAATATTTTGAAAAAATATTATTATTGTTTTAAATAAATCTATAAAATATAATTATAAAAAAAAAATTAGAAAAAAAAATATATGAAAATATTATTTATAGTACTTTATTTTTTCTTTTGCAAATTTAATGATATTTCTTCCATTTTTTTTCTTCCTTTTTGGATAAGTTCAACAAGTGAAAAATGAATATTTTCAGGTCCTTCAAGTTCATCATCTTTTTTTTCATTTAAAGTATTTGGTTTTGTAATTTCACTGTCTCCACTTTTTATAGTAATATTATTTGGCCCTTTACAAGAATTATTTCTACTGTTGGATGTATTTTTATTATTATTTTTTTTATCATAAATTCTAGATTCACTATTAAAAAATAAATCATATTTTTTTTCAATTTCAATAATTTTTGAATTATTAAAATCTTTTTTTCTTGTTGAATTACATTTATTTTTTTTAATATTTTTTTTACTTTCCCCTCGACTAATATTATTATTATTAAATGTATTAATTTTATTATTTTCATTATTTATTTCAAAAGATGTAAGTTTTTTATTAATTGTATTTTCAAAAAATTTTTTTGTATCAAGATTTTCTTTTCTAAAATTATTATTATTTTTCATATGTTTTAAGCTTTTTACACTTGAAAAATTGTCAATATCTTTCATACTTAAATTTTTATTCCTTGTTAATTTTATATTATTATTATATATTATATTCATAGACTCATTTTTTCTTTTACTTAATTGATTCAAATGATGATTTATTAAATTACTTCCTGAAAATTTTTTTCTATTAGTATGATATAAATTTGAATTATTTGAATTTTTTTCTGAAATAACATTTCTATTACTAAAAGATTTAACATGAGGATTTTTTTTTCTTTGAAGTTGTTCTATATTCTTTTGTTGTAGATAATTTTCCATAATTTTATTAAAAGCATAAATATTTTTTTTTATAACTTTATTTTCTCCCTCATAATTAGATAAATTAAAAGAATTATGACTATTTACTCTTTTATTGTTATTGAATTTTGATGATGAAGAATTATTTTTTTTTAAATAATTTTTTTTTTTTTTTGAAAAATTATTTTTACTTATATTTGTTTTTCCAATATATTTTTCATATAATGAATAATTATTTACATTAGTACTTGAAGATTTCACTAATTTATTCCTACTTTTAGAATTTGATTCTTCTAAATTATCTTCTTTCCTATTACTGGAAATTAAACTCATTAATATTATATATTTTTAATTTAAAAAAATAAAAAACAAATAATAATAATAAAAAATAAATGGAAGGAGATGATAATTATGATAATACCAAAGAAGAAAGTCAAAATGAACAAAATGAAAATGAACTTCAAAATGAATTATCTCCAGAACAAGAAAATGAAATAAATGACATAATGTATATATATGAATGGGTAGATTCAATACCATTATCTCGTCAAAAAAAAAATATTGCAAGAGACTTTAATGATGCAGTTTTATTAGCAGAAATGATAAAATATCATTATCCAAAATTAGTAGAATTACATAATTATCCTTCAGCATCAAGTACAAAACAAAAATTATCAAATTGGAATACTTTAAATAATAAAGTTTTAAAAAAATTAGGATTAAAAATTTCAAAAGAAGAAATTAATGATGTTATGAATAGTAAACCAAATGCAATAGAAAGTTTACTTTCTAAAGTTTATAGAGCAATTAATAAATTGCCTCAACAAAGTCAAGGTAATAAAAATAATAATAATAATAATAATAATGTTTTAAAAAGTGGAAATAGGAAAATTAATTATAATAATGATAATATTAATAATGAAGAAGTTGAACAATTACAAGAATTAATTAATGAAAAAGATCATGAAATTAGTGAAATGGAAGAACATTTAGAAGATTTAAAAAAAAGAATTGAAGATGCAAATCAAAATCAAAGTGATTTAGAAAAAAGATGGAAACAACTTAATGAATTTATTATTAAAAATGATATAGATCTTTAAATTTTATTTAGAATTTTTTTTAATGAACTTTTAAAAATTTAAAATAAATTGTTTTTTGAAAATTTATAATTAAAAGAAAAAAATTGAGTAAATTTTACTTTAATATTAAAATAAATAATAAATAAATTCTAAATTGATTCTTTATAATAATAAATATAAGTCAAATAAATTTTGATTTTAAATTTTAATCAAATGAAACTTTCAAAAATATATAAGCTTAGTTCATTTAAAATACAATTTACAAATACTTAAACTCTTATTTATAAATTTCAATTTTCTATATCTTTTCCAATTTTCATATTTTTAGAAGTATTTTCTCGAATTTCATGAAAATCTTCATTTTCTATTTCTTGAATTTCTTTATCATTTTTTAATAATTCTTTAGCAATTGAAAATTCATTTTTAATACTTTTTCTTCTAGCTTCCAGAAATTTTTTTTCGTGTTCTTCATCAATTTTCCTTTCTTCAAAATTCATAAATTTTTTTTCAAAATTAAAAGGACTTCCAATTTTCCAACTTACACTATTTCTTTTTTTTGAATACTTCATTATTTCATTTGGATCTAAAGGTTGTATTTTTTTTAATGATGAACGTTTTGTCTTATTTTCAGACATTTTTATATTATTTTATAAATATATTATTTTTTGTTAAATATAGATATTTTCATATGTATTAAAATAATTAATAATTATTTTATCAAATTTAAATTTTTATAATTTAAGTTTTTTTTATCTTTGAAATTATGATGTTTCCATTTATGAAAAAGGGATTAAATTTAAAGCACATTTTAATTCTTCATCTGTTAATTTTGTTGAATCATCAGTTTTTGAATCATATACACTACTTAAAATTCCATTTTTTTCTTTATTTCCTCCTTTTTTCTCTTTTTCTCTATGAATTTTTTAAATAAAAATATACTCATCTTCTATTTTATCAATATTTAAATCAAAAGTTTTAACTAAATCAATTCTTCCATGAATTATATTGTAAATATCTTTTTTAGCATCTTCTGGTAAAACATATTGATTCATTGAACAATTATTTAAATTATTTATTTAAATATTTTTTATTCAAAAAATTTTAACCATATGTTTTTAATTATTTTAAATAATAAAATTAATATTATAATTTATGGATGATTCAAATTCAGATATTTTGGTTTTGGCAATTAAAAATGGAAATATTGTACTTTTACCTTTATTAGGAGAATTTGAGCAAGAAAATATATTTTCATCAAAAAATGAATATGATAGTTTTTTTTCTTCATCAAATGATGAAGATTATAAATATTTAAATCATAATAATAACTTTTTTAAAGATTTTAATTATAAAAATAACAATTATACTAATAATAACTCTTTTTTATTTACTTCAAATTTAAATGATAATTGGAGAAATATTATAAAATCTATAAAAATAAATCTATTCAATGAATATATGAGTAAGCTCAATTTTCCTTATTAAGTTGGTTTTTGTTTTCTTTTTAAATTTTATTAGCAATTGATAATTATTTATACAGTTTTTAATGAAAAAAAATTTTAGTTTAATTCTTATAATCTATATATTTATTTAAAAATATAAAAAATATAATTATTTATTTATTGCATAGAAAATAATATAAAAATAACAAATGGGAATATGTTGTGGTCAAGGAATACAGGATGAAGAAATATCAAATGCAAATAATATAAATGAAATAATTACAATACTTAATAATAGAAAAGAAAAATTTCCAGAAGAAAAAAAACAAATTGAAGATTATATTAATGATCCTACAAAGGAAGTAACTTTTATTAATGTTTCAGGTATTGATCTTGAAATTCTTAAACAAAGAGTTCCTTATTTAAATGATTTAGAAAATTCATATAATACAATTATTGAACATTTAAGTTCTAATCCTAAACTTCCTTTAAATGATACTAAAGAAAAATGTTCTCAGATTACAAATTTATATTACTTAACTTATGATCCTAATAAACAATTAGATATGGAAATGCAAGATTTTGAAGAATTTATTGAAAAAAATAAAAATAAATAATCGATATTAAATTAGAAGAAATGTAAATTATGGTTTAATTTATTTAATTATTATTTAATAAAGTTGATAAAATTTTAGAGTTTTTGATTTTTAATTTTTTATATTTCATAAAAATAATTTAAAAAGTTATTTTGAAAAATTAAATTCAATAAATTTATCTATCTTATCTAATTATATATATTTGAAAAATATTTTAATATTTTTTAATTAAAGATTCAATTTTTCAATTTATATATACTTTAAAATTTTTTGTAAAAAATTAATTAATTACTAAACAAAGCCCCAAATTCATTTCTACTAGTTCTATTTTTTGGATTGTCTAATTGATAATTTTCAGGATTATATTTTTCTCCCATAAAATATGATTTATGATTAGTAAAAGGTTTACATAAAGTAGAAGACCCAATAAATGCATTTTGGTTTTGAATTTCTATTTTTCTAGGACTTAAAGTTTTATTATAAGTTATAATAGGTAATTCATTTATTTTCAGTTTTTTACAACTATGATTTTTACTTTTATAAAACCCTTTAATTAAATATTTATTTTTTAATTTTCTATTTATATATATTGGTTCAAAAAATTTTATGTTTTTAATAGTTAAATTTTTTCCAAAAGTTTCTATTTTTTGGTTTTTTGGATTATTAAAACTATAATTATGTTTAATTTTTTCATTTTCTTTGATTAACTTTTCAGGTTTGAGCTTTGATTCAATTTCATTTTTAAAGTTTAATGGATTAATAGTCGAAAAATCGGTTGACTTTATATTTCTATGATTTATTTTATTATCTTTTTCTTTTTTTTCTTCTTTTAAAAATGGATTTATATGAGTTTCATGTAAAAATTTTGTTTGTTTTAAATATTTATTTAGTCCTTCTTCAGATAAAGGAAAAATACTATGCTTAGGTAATGATTCATAACAATTTTTAGAAAAATCTCTTTCTCTGTCATAATATTCATATCTCATCATTTTTTTATTTTTAAATTATAAAATCAATAATTTATTTATTGAAATTATTATTATAAAATAAAAAATTTTTAGTGATTTTTTAATTACAAATTTTTCATTTTATAAAATTTTTTCTAATATAAATTTTCTATTCAATAATAAATCCTACTTACTAAAAAAATGAATAACTTTATTAAATAAATTTGATAAAATTTTTTTTGTTCTTTTTTTTACAATGATTTCTTTATTTATATATTCATTTATTTCATTTATATCAATTAAATTCTTATCTATTTCATATTTTTGAATGGATTTTATTATATAATTTAATAAATCTTTGCTTATTTTTAATTTTTTTAAACAATGTATAATTTTTCTTAAAAATTTATTTTTATCCTTCAATTCATGATAATTTGATAATGTTTCTATTATTTTGGACTTTTTGTTTATATAAATTTTTAATCTTTTCTGAGAGAATATTATTTTATCCATTAAATCATCAATTTCCAAATCATTTTTAATTTTTTCATTTTTTAAATTTGAAGAAGAAAAATTTTCTTTAAAATGAATTTTTTTAATATTGAATTGTTGAATGTTTTTTTCTTTTATATTTATATTCAAATTTGAATTTTTTGATTTATTAATTGCTATCTTAAATAATGTTCCTTGTTGAAATAAATTAGACTTTTTTTCTAACATTTTGGATAATTTTTCAAATAACTTTTATAAATTAAATTTTGAAAATGGGTTTACATTCCTTAATAATGTTTTTGTGATTAAAAATTATTATTAATATTTTTTAATATATTTTTTTCCTATATTCAAATTATCATTTAATAATTTATCTCCTTCAATTTAATTATTATTTATTAATTATATTCAAAAGAATTTTATTAATTAAAAATTAACTAGGAAACAATAATATAAATAAAACAAAGGGAAATTTATATTTTTATTAAAATAGAAACAATATCCATGAAAAAATAAAAGAAGATTCAAGTTATTTCAATCAATTATTTCAATTAATGAAATTACTTTTAATTGAATTTTTGTAAGTAAAAATGCATTAGATTATTTTTAATGAGAAATTTTTTTAAAAACATTAAATAATTTTAATTTAAAATTAATTTCTAAAAATTACATTATTGAAGGATATTATTTAAATTTATTAACAAAATCAAAAATTAAAACATTAATTTTTTGATTAAACTAAAATATATTTATGAACATTAACAATATTTTCTTGTAATTCATTAAGTTTTGTCAAAATTATATCTTTTAATGATAGGATAATTTTTAACATTCAATTATAATTTAATAAAAATTAAATACAGTATTACAAATGTATTTCAAAAGAATTTTAATCTATTCAAATAATAAATATTATATTTTGAATTCTAAAAAAATAAATACTTAATGAAAATTTTTATAAAAAAATCAAAAAAAACAACATATTTGATGTAAAATTAATTAAAATAATTTGTTTATACCTTTAATTTCTATAAATGAATATTTTTATAACAAAAAATTCTCTATAAATCATCATATTCATATAAATTAAAAAAAAAGAAATTATATTCTCAAATAATTAATATAAAATATATTAAACAATAAAAATTTGATAAAAAGTTTAATCAACAAATTAGAATAGTTGATTATAATTAAAAAAAATAAACATTAAGAGAAATAATATCAATTTATAATAATTTATACCAGTTAATTAACAAAATCAAAATAAAAAAATTTTTTATTAGAGTAGAATGAAAGAATAATTATAATGAATTTCAAATTACAAGAAAAATCATTTAGATAAAAAAAAAATTAAAATTTTATTGGTTATTTTATTTAACTTTTTCAACTAATTTATCTTTTATCTTTAAGAGTAATGGAAAAAAATTATTTATTCTCTCAATAATAGTATTAATAAAGTAATAACTAAATTTGAAATAAAATCTATGGGAATCTTAAATTATAAATTGTTTTGATTATTTTTGTTTGAAATTTTAAATGAAACTAAAAACCGTTCTTATTCTTCTATTAGTTAAAGTTGTAAAAACTGCATATTCTATAGCTGTACATTGACCTATCACTCCTATTCTTTTTCTGTCAATTTACTTTAATGTTATTAAATAATTTACAGCACATTTTATATATTCTGTTTTTTCACATGGATTATCTAATAATTTTGGCTCTCTTTCACTTTCCCCTTGATGAGATGCATCGAAGGTTAAACATATATAACCTACTTTTTGAATTCTTTTGCATAAACTGAGGATACTAGTTCTTTTACTCCTCCACCTGAATGAGAAATTACTAAAGATGGATATTTTTTGGAATTATCAATTTTTCTGGGAAAAAAGTTCTACTACTTTTGTCCAAATTCTTGTTTTAAAATGTACTTTTTTTCTTCATATTTTTATATATAAAAATTATTATTTTATTAGCATTTATATATTTTTTAGTTATTTATTATTGATTTATATCAATTATTATAACTATAAAAATTATTATATAATATAAATTTTTCAATAATATTTGTAATTCAAAATTAAAATTTTCATACTGAATATGATAAAATAAAAAATTAAGTATTTTTTTATGTATATTTTTTTAATTTTAATAATATTAAAAATTAATTTTTTTTTATGGTAATATTTTTAAAAATATTTCATTACAAAAAAAGATTGAAAAGAATTTATAAATATAGAATTAATAATTAAATAAGTTTTCAAAAATTATTAAATAACCCTTATATCCAAATTAATCAGGAAAAAACTTATAATTTTATGAATTAAATATGAGAATAGAATAATGAAATAAATTATTAAATAATCTCAAAATGCAAATTAATTTTTAAATAAACAAATTATTTTTTAAACATACTAAATTTTTATTTAATTTTGAACATATTAACCTTCAATTTTATAAATATAATATATTTATTTTTATTTATAAAGAAATTATTAAATTATATTATTTATTAAATAAATGAAATGATATTGTGTTATTCATTATTATTCTTTCATAAAACCAATGAAAACATTTTTTTTTCATAATTTCATTACTCGTTTTTTATCTATTTTATAAACAATATTTGATATATGAAAAGTAAAAATAAATTTACAATTAAAATGAAAAAATCAAAGAGTGATTTTTTCTTTCAAGTTAAAGAAAATGTAGTGAATAGCATAGGATATTTTATAAATAAATTTTTAATGAAAATAATGTTAGAAAAACAAAATAGAGAATTTAAGAAGGAATTTGAAAAAGAACAAATTGAGCATAAAAAGAAAATGAAGGAAATTGAAAAAGAAAAGAATGAATCAATAAAAAGAATTGAAGAAAAAAAAAAAAATGAAATAGAAAATACAAATAAAAAATATGAAAAGATAATTAAAGATTTAGAGGAAATTGGAAATGATAAAGAAAAAATAATTGAATTCTTTCAAAATACAAATAATTTATCAATATAAAATATTTCAATTATTTTTAATTAATGTATTATATTCAACTATAATATTTTAAATAGATAATATTCTTTTTTTAAGTTATTTAAACTAATTCATAATTTTTAATTTTCAGAAAATAATGACAATAATCAATAAAATAAAATATTAAATAATTTAAAAAATTATAATCTTATAATTAATCATCCAAAAAAATAAATAAAAATAAAAAATTAAGATACGAAATCTGATTGGCCAATCTCTCTGAAAAAAAAAAATGAAAGAAAAACAAAAAAAAAATCTTAAAACTCAATTTAAACTATTAAAAATTAATAAAAAATAAGAAATCTTAACTAAATTATTTCTGAATATTAACATCAATAATTTTTTCTTTATTCATAACTTCTAGAAGAGTAACAAAAATCTGTTTTCCTGAATTAATTAAATTCTTAATTTTTTCAGTGATTAATATATCATTTTCAGTTTGATTTGGACATTTAATATCTTCTCTAATAATCCCATTACAATCCATTAAACTTAAATAATCCTCATCATCACAATTAATAACAATTAATTCACTTTTTTTAATTTGAGGAATATTAACATTATGACCACTTGGTATTGAATCTTCATATTTTTTTCCAGTGAAAATATCAATTCCAATTAAATTTATTTTTGAATGACCATGTTTTCCTACTTTCACTGATTTATATTCTATTATTTTACATGGATGATTGTCAAATAACATATAATCATTTTTTTTTAATGTGTTTATTGATACTATCAATATATTTGATAAGTTTGAATCTTCTTTTTCTAGTTCTTTATCTGTCATTTGGATTTTTTTTTTATTTTTTTATAATTATTTTGAATGCTTTGACTACTATTATAGGTTTTTATGGTATTTTTAATTTTTTTTTTATTTTATTAATGGAATTCTTTGCTTGATTTTTATTATATTGCTTTTTTTTTGTTCAAAGAAAATTTTTTAATTATTTTAATTTTTATTATTCTATAGGAATTTAAAATTTAAAATGGATAGAAGGGAATTTACTCAAAGTATCGTTAGTAATTTAAAAGAAAAAATATCTGAATTTAAAAATAGAAAAAAGCAAGAACAAGCAACAAGAAGAAATGAATTAGATTTTGAAATAAATAAAGATTTAGTTAATAAATTTAAAAAAAAACGCACTGAAAATCATAGTGTAGATATTAATGAAAAAATAAATGAAGAAAAAAAGAATTTAGGTATCTTTCCAAATTCAAATCAAGAATTAAATGTCAAAACAACAAAATCTAATAATTATAATGAAATGATTCAACAAAAAACAAACCCTCAAAGCAGTAATAATATAAATTATAATTTAAATATGAAAAATATAATGGATAATAAAGGAAATTTACAAAATTTTATTAATAATTTTACAAATCCACAACCTGAAAGAGAAAACTTCACTAATAATAATGATTTAAATTTTAATTTTATTCATAAATCAAAAACAGATAATTATGTTGCATCATTAACAAATGAAAATAGAATAAATAATCAAAATGATATAAATCCATATCAAAGAAATAATATACTTAAAAATACATTAAATTCAAAAAGAGAAATTTCCAATAATAATAATAATAATGAAAATAATGAAAGAATTAATTCAAAAAAAGAAAGAATGATGAGTGATTTATTTAGAGATAATGAAAGAAAAACTGTAAAAAGACCAGTAAGTCCAAATGTATTCAATGTAAAAAATTATTTTTCTAATGACAATTCAAATGATAAATTTAAAAATTTAGCAAATAAATATGAAGAAGATAGAAAAACTAAAGAATTTAATATAGCAAAAAATTATTTAAATAATAATAATACAAAATCAAAATATGAATTATCTACAAAATTTTCTTCAACTAAAAATACAAATAATTTCTTAAATTATGATAATGATAATTTAGATAATTTTGCTGATTTTACTATAAGAAAAAGTTCAAATAATATTCAAAAAACAAAAAATTTTGGTTCAACTGGATTTGGAAATAATAATTTAAATGCTCTTAATTTTGATTATCCTTCTAGTAAAAATACATTTAATGATAAAAAAACAAATTCTAGTTTAGTTTCTATAAACGAAAGTGATATTCGAACTTTATCAAGTAAAATCAGATTTTTAACAAAAGAAGAAATTAAAAATATGAATAGAAGCTTAATTGACGAATTAATTTCTCTTTCGAATTCAATAAGAAGAGTTTTCCAAGATTCTTAAAAAAATTATTATATTATAATTAAATAAAAATCTTAAAAATAATATTTTCCAAAAATTTCATTAAACTAAACATTAAATAAATAAAAGTAAAAAAAGTACAAAAAAAAAACCTCCTTTAAAAAAACTTTTTTTAATTTAAATTTAACATAAAATAAAACAAAACAAACAAAAAAAAAAGAGTAAAAAAAAAGCTTTTGAACAAATTTTACTTCGATTTCCAAATCATACAAGTATTATCCTTACTAGCAGTAATAATAGTATCACCATCATAATTAAAAGCACAAGAGAAAATTTCATCAGTATGTCCTTCTAAAACTTGCCTACATTCTCCAGTATCAACATCCCATAATCTACAAGTAGCATCACTGGATCCAGTAATAAGAGTATATCCTCTACTATCAAAAACAACTTTACTTACATCGTTAGTATGACCTTCTAAAACATGATCAGTTTTTAATGTTTTTACATCATAAACTCTTGCAGTATTATCTGAAGAAGCACTTGCAATTTTTGTTCCTGTTAAATTAAATGTAACATCCATTATTTCATCACTATGACCTTCAAAAGTAAATAAACTTTCTGCTGGATTCCTTAAATCCCATAATTTTACTGTTTTATCTATTGAACTTGTTATAACTTGATTTCCAGCATAATTAAATTGACATGATGATATTTCTGCTGTATGTTCATCTAAATCTGCTATTAATGATCCATTATATGCATCCCATATTTTAGCTGTTTTATCAAATGATCCCGTTAATATTTTATCACCATCCATATTAAATGATGCACTTATTACTTCTCCTTCATGTTCTAATTGAAATATTTCTTGTTCTGTTTCTAAATTCCATAATTTCGCTGTTTTATCCATTGATCCTGTTAAAAGTAATGAACTCATTGGATCAAATTGTAAACATACAATTTCCATATTATGTCCTGTTAATGTTGTTAAACAATTTCCATTTTGAACATCCCATAATTTCGCTGTTTTATCAAATGAACCTGTTGCTACTCGATCTCCATATGGTAAATTAAATGATATAGAATAAACTACATTTGAATGACCTATTAATTTTTGTAATAAATCTCCTGTTTGTGTATCCCATATTATACATGTTCTATCATATGAACCTGTAATGAAACGAGATCCGTTTTTATTAAAAGCACAATTTGTTAATGGAAGTTCATGACATTTTAATGTATTTTTTAATATATATTTTTGACGAGGCTTCTCTGATGTTACTTCTATTAATTTTTGAATTACTTTTTCTAATTTTTTAGAATGTTTTATTGTTAATGGTTCTTTTTTGTTTATTTCTGATATTAAATAATCTATGTCAGAATTCTCACTTAAGTTTAATAAGTCTATTGATTTATTCTCTATTAATCCACTACCATCTTTAAATTCTAATATTAATCCAGGAGGAAAAAAACGAACTTGGATTTTTTCTAGTTTTTTGTTGAATGAATCCATTGTTTAAATATTTTTAATTAAGTTTTTATTTTATTTTTATTTGGAATTAATTGATTTTAAAATTTTATTATTTTTTAAGTTTTTTTTAAATTAAAATAAATAATAAACAATTTCATTTAATTATAAATAAAATAATAATATAAATTATATTTATATAAAGAAAAAAGAATCATCATAATATTGCTCATAATCTCATTTAAATAGCAAATTCATTTAATATTCATTCATAATTAAAACAAAAACTTATAATATAATTTCTGTATATATAAAACCAAAATATATATAATCAAAAAGTAATTAGGATTTTTAGGAAATCTAAGCAAGACAAGATAAATTATTTCTTTTATAATTTTTGAATAATTTTTTGATCTCTTTATTTTTAATTAATTTATATGCATTTTTAATATATTTATTAGGCCAATCACAATGAAGAAGTAAAAATTTTGTTAATTTATAATAATTCCATCTAACTGCAACATCAAGGAAACTTTCATTATTCCTATTTAATGATAAATAATTTGCTCCATTATCAATTAATATTTTTGCAATATTATCATATCCATTCCTACATGCAATATCTAAAGGAGTTAAATTTTCAAAATTAGGTTCATTTACAAAACCGTTTTTTTTTATTAAACCTATAATTTGACTTTTAAATGAATTATTCCCATATTCAATTAATTGAAATAATTTAATTTGGTCAAAAACATATTCCAATTCTTTATCATTATCTTCATTTTTTTTTTCATTTTTTTCCTTTATATTCTCTTTTATATTATCTTCTATATTATTTTTCTTAATTTCATTTGTTTTGAAAATTTCACTAAAATTACTTAAAGATAATCTTTTGACTTTAATTTTTTTAAAATGTGAAACAGCAATAATGACATTAATTAATATATACCATTTATGAATAATATTATTATTATTATTTAAATTTTCATCTTCAGGATTTTTTTCTAAAGTTTGAAATTTATATTTAAAAAAATTTCCAATAAAAATATCCATTTCATTCTCATCAATTTCTGATCTTTGAGTTTCTATCATTGTTGTTACTGAATCTGAAGTAGGAAATTTAATCATTCCATTTGAATTTAATGAAAATGGTTTTATAAATTGAAATAAATTATTTTTAGGCTTTTTAAAACTATTTTGAATAATTACTGAACCATAGCTTGAAGCCATAATGAAATAAATTATTTATTATTAATGTCTAACATTGAATATAAAATTTTTTTCAATAAATCACTTAATAAAGTATTATTATAAAATAATTATTTTTTTTTTCTAAATTGAAAAAAAATAAAATAAATAAAAAGCAATTTTATTTAAAACTTTAACCATAATAAAATTTAAAAATTAATTTTTTTACTTTTATTCTTACTTTTTATCTTGTGTTAAGAAGAAATCATCATCTTTTTTTTCTTCTTCTTCTTTATAACCTTCAACTTCTTCTTCATTTGAAGTTTTTTTAATTTCATTTAATTCTTCTTCAGAAAATACTTTTTGATAAATATCATTTTTATCTTTATATTTACCACTTTCTAAAATATTAGTAACTTTATTTCTTAAAGCAATTTTTCTAGCTTGTAAATCTTCATTTAATTTTCTTTTTTTTTCATTAATTTTAATTTTGTCTTCTTTCATTTTAGCTAATCTTTGATCTCTTTTTTCCATTTCTTCTATTCTTTTTTGTTTTTGATATTGTTGTTGTTTTTCAAATCTTCCTAAACTTTCTGATATATCTTCTTCTTTCATTGCTTTTTCTAATAATTTATCATTTGCTTGTTTAATATTTTCTTCTTTTTGTTTTTGAATTTTTTCATCTGTATCTTTAAATTTTTTCAATAATTTCTTTCTTTTTTCTTTTTGTAATTTTTCATTTTTTTCTCTTGTTTCTACTAATTTTTTTTCTCTTTCTTCTATTTGTTTTTGTTTTTCTATTTGTTCTTTTTTTTTTTGTTCTTCTTTTTGTTCTTGTATTTTTTCTAATTCTTTTTGTTTTTTATTATAATCATCTACTTTTTTTTTTAATATTTTTTCATTTTCTTTTAAAACTTTTTGTATATCTTCTTCTTTTTTTTTAATTTCTTCTTCATGTTTTTTTCTTTCAATTTTTGCTTGTTTTTCTTCTTCAATTTTTTTTTCTTCTTCTTTTTTAACTTTTTCTTCATATGCTTTTCTTCTTTTTTTAATTTCATTTTCACTTTTTTCAATTGCAGCTTCAATTCTTTTTTGTTTTTCTTCTTTTTTTTTTTCTCTTTCAATTGCTTCTTCTTTTTTTTTTTTTTCTAATTGTTTTATTCTATATTCTCCTTTTTCATCTAATTGTTTTTGTCTTTCTCTTTTTTTTTTTAATTCCTCTTTTATATTTTCTTCCATTTTTTTTTTTAATTCTTCTTGTTTTTGTGCATTTTCTTCTTTTTTTTTTTTAATTTCTTCTTCTTTTTTTTTCAATTTTTCTTCTTCTTTTTTTTCTCTTTCTTTTTCTTTTTCTTCTCTTTCTTTAAATTTTTTTTCTAATTCTTTTGCTTCTTTTTTTGCTTTTTCTTTTTTTTCTTCTTCTTTTTTTTTTTGTAATTCTTCTTTTTCTTTTTTTTGTTTTTCTTTTTCTTCTTTTAATTTTTCTTCTTTTTCTTCTTGTAATTTAATTTTAGCTTGATTTTTTTTTTTAAATTCTTCCATTTTATAAGCATAATCAATTATATTTTTAATTTCACCTAATTGTTGTTTTTTCATCATTTCTAATTTTTCTAATTCTTTTTTAATAGCTCCACTTTGATTTACTTCATTATTTTCATCATTTTTAACTTCTTCTTCATTTGTTTCATTATTATTATTTTTATTATTATCTTTATTTTCTTTTTCAATAAGTTCATTTCTTCTTTTTTTTGCAAGTTCAATTTGATCTTCTCTTCTTTGATTATAATGATCATATCTTTTATCTTGAATTTCTGTTGAAGCATTTTTTAATTCCGGATGTCTAAGAAGGTATTTATCTTTTTCTAATTTATATAATTTATTTTCATCTAATCCTAATTCTAATAATGCTTGCTTTGAATGTGCTGTTTGAACTCTATCTTTTTTATTTGAAAAATCTACTGTTTCTAAGTTTTTTTTTTCTGATGAGTCTTTTTGCTTCTCTTGTTCTGACATTTATTTATGCTTTTTATTTATTATATTTTTTTTTTATTTTAAGTATATTTTATTTAAGGATTTTAAAATATTTTATTATCTTTTTTATTATCTTTCTTTTGGAAAATTATTGCTTTTTCTTACTTTTTTTATTTTGGAATTAGACTTTTTTTTTAGATTTTTTAGATTGGTTTTTTTAACTGATTTTTCCAATTTTTGAGATTTTGTAACTTATTAAAAAAAATTAATTTTTTTTTTATATATTTTAATATTAAATGAGAAAATTAGTAATAAAAAAAATAAATTTTTTTAAATTTATTTAATTCAAAAAATAAAATTATGGATTACAATAAAACATTAAATTATATTACAAAAGATTATGAAGAATCAGTATTACCAATTTTATCAGAATTTATAAAAATAGAAAATATTTCTCCAAGTTACGACACATCTTTTTTTACAAATGGAAAAACTGAAAAAGCAGCAGAATTTATATTATCATATGTAAAAAAACTTCCAATAAAAAATCTTCATTCAGAAATAATAAAAATAGATAATATAGCTCCAATGATATTTATTCAAATTCCACCAACATCTTCATCAATAACAAAAAATATATTATTATATTGTCATTATGATAAACAACCAGGATATAATAATTGGAATGAAGGTTTACATCCATTTAAACCTATAATAAAAAATAATAATTTATATGGTAGAGGAGCAGCTGATGATGGTTATGCAATTTTTTCATATTTTTTAGCAATAAAAGCAATAGAAAATTTAAATGGAAATCATGGAAAAATATCTATTATAATAGAAGGAGCTGAAGAAAGTGGTTCTCCAGGATTAATGACTTTAATAAATAAAATAGAAGATAAAATAGGTATTCCTGATTTAATGGTTTGTTTTGATAGTTATGTTATTAATTATAATACATTATATATTACTTCTTCATTAAGAGGTAATATTTTAGTTAATATTAATATAGAATGTTTAGAAGAAAGTGTTCATTCAGGAAGTGGAAGTGGAATTGCTCCTGATTCTTTTAATATACTTAGATTATTATTAGATAGATTAGAAGATAAAAATAATTCTAAAGTTATTGATGATTTACAAGTTAATATTCCTGAAAATTTTATTGAAGATATTAAAAAAGTTGTTGAATTTGCTAAAGAAGATGTTATTAAATATAATGCTAAATTATTACCTAATGTTAAAACTATATCAAATGATTATATTGAAAGTGTTATTAATAATACCTGGAAAACTACAATTGTTGTTACTGGAATGAGTGGATTTCCAGAAGCTGAAATTGCAGGAAATGTTTTAAGAAAAAGTACTTCTTGTAGACTTTCTATTAGAATTCCACCTTTATTAAAAAAAGAAAAAGCCAAAGAAATTATACAAAAAATATTAACTGAAAATATTCCATATAATGCAAAAGTTAATGTTGATTTTCCTGCTGAAGTTGATGGTTGGGCAATTAAAAATTTAGATAAAAAAATTAGTGAAAGTTTTATAAATAGTTCAAAATTTTTATTTGGAAATAATTGTTATAATTTAGGAAGTGGAATTACTATTCCTTTTATAAATATGTTAAATGAAAAATATAAAGATTGTAATATGTTAGTTTCTGGAGTTTTAGGTCCTTATTCTAATGCACATTCACCAAATGAATGTTTAAATATAGATTATTCTAAAAAATTAACAGTTGCTCTTGCACATATAATTTCTGATTTTTGTAGTTAAATTATTATTTAAATTTATGAATATATTAATAGCATAAAAAATTATAAAAAATTCATTTTTAAAAACATAAAAAAAACAATAAAAAATAAAAAAAATAAAAAAAACCTCTTATAAATTTCCTAAAATAAGTTACAAAAAAAATGATAAATAAATCAAAATAAAAAATAAAAAAAAACCCAAAAAAGCCAATTTAATATTAAATAAAAAGCAAAAAATGGACCGTACAGAAAAGTTACAATACGAACAAGGAATAGAACAATATTTTGACCAGAATAAAGTATATGATTTATTTGAAAAATTATTCAAAGACTTAGTGATAAATAAGCCAGATAATCCAATAGACTATTTAATAGAGCGTTTAAAAAAAGAAGATACAAAGAGAATTTTTATAACTGGTTATCCAGGAACATCAAGAAAAGATGTTTCACTTGCAGTTGCTGGTGCATTAGGATATTCTTGTTTTTCAGTTGAAAGTATTCTTGAAAGAGAAATTGAAAAAAAATTAGATAATGCACATCAAATTGAAAAAAATTACAATACAAATACTTTAGTAGATGATGATATTGTTATTGAATTAGTAAGAAATCAATTAATAAAATATGAAGAAGAAAATACATCATATATTATAGAAGGATTTCCTAGAAATAGAACACAAGCAATTTTCTTACAATCAATTGGACTTTTACCAGATAATGTTATTATATTAAAAACTTCAAGAGAAAAAGCAGAAGAACAAGTTTTTAATAAATTACGTAGTAAAATTCCACAAGAAGAAAGTGAACAAATAGAAAATAGAAAACAAGATGAAAATGGAGAAGATAATAATACAAATTCAGAACAACCAAAAGATCCAAATACAAAGAATGATGAACAAGTTAAAGAATTAGCAAAAAATTCTGTTGATGAAGCTGAATTAAATATTAGAGCAGTTGAGGATGTTTTTAAAGGATTTTATTGTGAATTACCTGTTGATCAATTTAAAAATCAAAATGATGTTGTTGATGAATTAGCAAAATTACTTAAATTTAAAAATAAAACTAATGCTGCAAGAAGACCTCCAAGAATTATTTTAATTGCACCTCCTTCTTGTGGAAAAATGAGTATTGTAAATAGATTAGCAAGACAATTACAAATTATACCAGTTAATATAATGGATTTATTAAAAAAAGAAATTTCGGCTAAAAATGAAAATTCTAAATTAATTTTAGAAAGTATTGAAAATGGAGATTTAGTTAATGATAAATTTGTTTTAAAATTATTAGAAGATAGATTATTTTGCTCTGATTGTATGATTAATGGTTGGATTGTTACTGGATTTCCTAAATCACAAGGTCAAATTAATTTTATGGAAAATATGAATCCTTCTATTAAACCTAGTTTAATTGCTCTTATTGACATTGATGAAAAATTAATTTATGATAAAGCTAAAAAAATTAAATACGATCCTAAAACTGGAAAATATTATAGAGAAGATTCTAAAAAATTTAAAGCTCTTACTGATGATATTAAAGATAGATTAATTCCTAGAGAACAAGATGAAGAAGAAAAATTAAAAAAAAGAATTGATATTTGGAAAGGTGTGAATGAAATTTTACTCCAGAAAAATTATTTGAAATTAAATGGAGAAGAAAAGAAAAAGAAATTATGTCAATTAATTGAAGATGCTGTTGGATATAATTCATAAAGTTGAAAAAGGATTTTAGTTGTTTTAATTTTAATATTGTTTTTAAAAATTGAATTTAAATTTTTAAAAATATTTTTTTTCTTAATTTAATGAAATTAATTAGTTTTTTTATAACAAATTTAAAATAATAAAAATTACCTAAAAAGAAATTTAAAATATTTGGATTCAAAATATTTTTATAAAATAAACTATTAAAAATTTTGTTGAGTTTTTTTATTTTGGAGAATTTTTAATTAATTCAATTTTTCCCAATCCTCTTTTATTTTTTTTATTTTAAAATAATAATATTAAATTTATTTATTATATGATGTAAATAAAAATTATTATTTAATTCCTTTATTATTTTATATAATATATAAGAATGTCTTTTTATTCCATTAATTTTGAAAATATTTTTTCAAAAGAAGAATTAGAATTTTATAACAAAAAAGTTGATGAAGCTGAAAAAATGAATTCACTTAATGATTTAGATTTAAATTATTTTATGAATGTTGAAAAACATTCATTAAAATACATAGATGAAAATATATCATCAAATATGAAAAAAAAACATAAAAAATATTTGTTTAAATATCTCAAAAATAAATTTTTCTCAAATAAATTTGAGAAAAGAAAAAAATTACTAATTCAACTTCAAATAGAATTTTATTTATTTTTAAACAATTTAAAATCATTGAAAGATTTAAATACAATATCACAAGGAGTAATTAATTTTCCTTATTCATCAAATAATAAGTCTTCAAATGATTATCAATTATTATCAAAAAAATTAAAAGATTTAAAAATATTAATTTGGAAAAAATGTGTTAACTATATTATGGAAAAAAGAAAAGATATAGTTACTTTAATAACTTTACCAAATTTTATTCTTTATAATGAAAAAAGAATTTTAAAATCAAAAATTGATAGAATTATAAGTATAGAATGTGAAATACCTATTTTAGAAATAAAATTAGGAAATAATCCTATTTATCAATATTTATATAAATCTTTTGATGATTTTTATGAAGGAAAACTTGAAATTTTTCACAATAATTTATTTTCTCAAGAAGAGATAAAAAATATTTTTAAATTAATTATTGTGTCAAATAAAGATTATTTAAATTATGAAAATATTAAAAAAGCATTTATAGAAAATTTACAAAAATATGTTGATTTAATGAATATCTCTGATGAATTTAATAATTTAAAAGATGAAATAGAAAATAATTTATTTGATGATGATATAATCAATAAATTGGATGAATCAATGAAAATTACTGAGCCTTTAATAAATGATAAAATAAATGAAAAATTTTATTTAATGTTAATGGGAATTTCATTGATTATGAAAGGTTTATTAATGTATAAAGATAAAAAACATATTTTTGTAGATAATTTATCTTGTTCTTCTCTAGAAAAAGAATTTTTAAATAATTTCTTTAATTATATAGATAATTATATTTATACAAAAAAATCATTAGAAAAAATATGCTCAAGAACAAATTATATTCTAGAAAATTTGATATTTTCAAATTTATTAAAAACATATACAAAAGGATTATATGATGATAATAACAAAGGAAAAAAAACAATAACTTTTGAGGAAATATATGACTTATTAAATATATCAAAATTTCTTCATCCAAAAGAAATAGAGAATCCAGATATAATTGATACTTCAAATATTAAATTATTTGTTACTTATTCTTCAGAAGAAAATAAACAAATAGAAAATCAATTTTCAATATTTATAAAACAAAATTCTTCATTATTTATCCAATCAACTCAAAAAGAAACTTTTTTACCAACATTAGATAATTCAAATACAACTTATAAATCATCAATTCAAAATGAAAACAATAAGAAAAAAGAATTTACATTTAATTCTTTATTTTCAAAACTAAAAAATACCGTTTCATCAATTGGACATAAAATAATTTCAACAGATAATTTTATGAATAATTTAACAATAAATAATTTAACATTTCAACCACATGAACCTTTTAATTCATATTCTAATATATGCATTTGTATTTCAGGATATTTCCTTCCTCAAAATAGTAAAAATGAAAATTTCTGGGAAAATTTATTATTAACAAAAAATAATATAGATTATTATTATTATAATTGGCAAGATGATGATAATTTTTATAAAACAGGAATAGCAAAAAATACAATTGGTTATATACAAAATATTTTTGCTGCAAATTCTCTTCAAAAAGGTTATTCTGAAATAAATGATGAAAATATACATAAAATGGTAAAAAATAACAAAAAAATCTCAAAAATTTATGGAAAATTTCTTGCTTATATTATTGTATCAAAATTAATTTTTAGATTTCAAACAATTTCTTTCGTTGGTTTTTCTCTTGGATGCAATGTAATTAAATTTTGTTTGAAAGAATTAAATAAAATTAGAAAATTTGGAGTAAATATTAATAATATTATAAATAATATTATTTTTTTTGGTGGAGGATGCAAACTTTCAGAAAATGAAGAACATAAAGAAATGCTTTCTTTAGTCACTGGAAAAATTTTTAATTTTTATTGTGAAAATGATGAATTAATTAAAAAATATTATTCTGAAAAAAGTATTGGAATTAGAAAAATTTTAAATATTGAAACTAATGATAAAAACATCTATTATCCAAAAATTGAAAATATTAATCTAAGTAATTATAAAATGAGAGAACAAGATTATAAAGCTGAAATTCCGAATTTATTAAGGGAATTTTTAGAAAAATAATAAGTATTAATTATTTTTAATTTATATTATTTGGGTAAAAATTTAAGTGAAATCAATGAGGAATAAAAATTTCATTAAATATTTATTTAATCTATTAAATCATATTGAATTTTAAGAATCACAGAAAAAAATCAATATTATTTTCATTTGATTCATTGTAAAACTTTTATATTTTTTATTTACATATTGAAAAAGAGGATAAGATAAAAAACAAATCATAATTAGTAAAATAATAAAATATTTACAGATAAATTAAAAAGCCCTTTTTATCTCTAATTATTTGTCCTTATTACCTTCAGTTTCAATTGTTTATTTATATGATTTTTCATAATTATCATTTAAAATTTTTTTTCATTAGTTATAAAATTAATACAATGGTTCTGAAATTGAATAATATTATGCTTGTTTCTGTGATATAAAAAAATGTTAGATTAAAATTGTTCTTTTATTTTATTTTCTGAGATAAAATTTCTTTTTCTATTTCTTCTTTTAATTCCCTTATAAAAAAAAGTAGTTAAATAAAAAAATTGTATATCATATCGTATTCAAATTGGAATGTTTTGTGGAGATTTTCCAATTAATAAATTAGAAATAAGATTATTATTTGTAAGATAATTATACAAAAAATCCACTTATGCTTGAGGGAACTACTTTTTTCTAAAATGAAATTTTATTGTATAGTTACATAAAATAAAGAAATTGATTAGATATAAAAAATAAATAAAATTTCTTTCTCAAAATAAATAATATAAATTAAAAAAATCTAATTTATAAAAAAAATGAATAAACCAATTAAGATCTTAGTATTAGGTAACAAAGACACAGATAGAATGAAATTAATAAATGAAATGCAATCACTTGGAAATCCTATTGATGATTTAAATTTTCAAATATATAAATTTCTATTTCAATTTCAGGAATTAAATTTATCAGATAGAGAAATAAATTGGAATAATATACAAAATCAAAATATTGATATAATATTATTTACTTTTGATTATAGACAATCTGAGTCATTTAATGAAATACAAACTTTTATAAAGAAAAAAATAAGTCTATTCCAAAATGTATATTATTGCCTTTTTGGATTATATTTTGATGATGAAAAAAAACAAGTTAGTGAAGGAGGAGCTAAAACATTTTCAATTCAATCTAAAATACCTTTATATAATATAATGTTTATAGAGTATAGTTTTGAAAAAAAATTTAAGTTGTTAATAAGTGATTATGGAAGAAAAAAAAATATAAATGAGTTAATATTAGTAGAAGGGAAAAAAGATTTAGAAATAAATTTAGAAAATTATGTTTATACTTGTAAAATAACATTTATTGGAAGTAAAGCAGGGAAATCAACATTAATAAATACATTTATAACTGGAAAATTTGATCCAAATATACAAGAAACAACATTAATTTCTAATAAAGATAAAATTATTTCTTATATTCTTGATAAAGATTATAAATATAAAGAAGAAACTAAAAATAATATTAAAGTTAAACTTGAATTATGGGATACTCCTCATTTAGAGGATAATAAAAGCAATTTAAATTATTCAATGATGATGGCAAGAAATGCAGATATTATTATATATATTTATGATAGCAATAAAATAAATACATTTTATGATATTCAAAATTTTTGGGATAAAAAAATTCATGATAATATTTATAAAAAAGCTATTTTTTATATTGTAGAAAATAGAACAGAATTAGATGATGCAGAATATAAAAATTATAATAAAAGAGAAAGAATGGCTTATGATATTGGTGCAAATAAAACTGAAAGTGTTAATGCAAGTAAGACTGATGATGTTAATAATTTATTTAATAAAATTATTACTTTTTATTTAAGTAAAATTGGTGTTATTGTTGAAAAATCAGAAAAAGAGAAACAAAAAGAAGAAGAAGAAAAACAAAAAGAAGAAGATGAAAAAGAAAAAAAAGAAAAAGAAAAAGAAAAAGAAAAAGAAGAAGAAGAAGAAGAAGAAGAAGAAGAGAACAGAATATTATGTTTAATTTTTTAGACATTATGTTTTATATTCTTATTTTATTAAAATTTTTTTAATGAATTATCCAATTTAAATGAAAATAATTACATTATTATTTTAAAATTATTTCTTTTTTACTTTTATATTCTTTCATTAATTTTGAAATTTCATCCTTTTTAATAATAAATTTTATTTTTGGTTTAATCTCATCAATCAAATTTATCAAAAGATTTGCTTTTTCTCCTTTATTTTTAATTTGTAATTTAGTGCATTTTTCAATATCAGCATTAATCTCTTTCATAAATTTATCTTTTTGTTCTGTTACTTTTTCTTCTGAAATAATATCAATAATATCATCAACTTGAGATTTATAACTTTCTAAAAAATCAAGTGATGTTTCTTTTTTTTCATCATTTAATTCTTTTTCTATTGATTTAATAAAAGTATTTATAGGTTGATTACTTATTGTTTTATCAGTTAATTTTAAATCAATAATTATATTTCTCAAATTAATTAAATCTCCTTGAATTTGGTTTTTTTGAGATAAATAAGTTAAATATTTTCTGTCTTCTGAATCCCAAATTGATTCAATGCTTTTCATTTCATTAATATTATTCATATTTGAAAAATAAAAATTTGAAAAATATTTATACTCAATTATTGATTTATCTTCCTTTAAATTTTGAATTTTATCATTCTTTAATCCTTTAATAGCTGAAATTGAAATCATACCTTTATAATCAATTAAAAATTCTATAAAAATTTTTAAAAATTTTTCTTTAGTGGGTTTTATTATAATATCAAATAAAGCTTTTATATCATTATTATCTTCTTTTTTTGTATATAAATGAACAATATTTTGCTCATTAATAATTTCAAGTTCAATCATTTTAATAGAAGGAATATTTTCTTTTTTAATTAACAAAGTTTTATTTTCATTAACATTAATTGAATAATAAATAGGATAATTATTAACTCCAATAACACCTTTTAATTCAGGAAATTTAAATTTATTCATTAATAAAGCACCATAATAAACACATCCCATAGAAATACATTCATCAACAATTAAAGATTTAGAAATATTTTTATTTGTTACTTCTTTAACAATACTTTCAAATTTTGGTGTTCTTAAAAATTCTCCTGCCATTTCAATACTATTAATTTGGTTTTCATTTAACATATTTTCACATTCTTTATAAAATTTTTGAAATTCATTTTTAAATTTATCAAATTCTTTTTTTGTTATATTTTCAAATTCTTGTCTAGTTATTACTAATGTAAAATCAATATTGTCAATTAAAGCATCAATATTAATTATTGTATCATCATTTACTGTTAATTTTTTCCTTGCTTTCATTATTTCTGAAAATAATTTTAATTTAAATATTTGTTCTTTTTTTCCTTTTATTGAAATATTTTCATTTTTCTTTTTAAATTCTTGATAACAATATTCATAAATATCCAAATCAAAATCTCTTCCACCTAAAAAAGGAATTGAATAAACTTTCAAAACTGTAAATAATAAGCAATTAAATTTTGAAAATATAAATGTAGTTTTTGAATGTCCAATATCAATAAAAATAGTATATTTTGTAATTTCTTTATTTAACTTTTTATTCACCATAAAAAAATCTGTGTATTTTGTATAACCATAATATAAAGTAATTGCCATTGATTCATTTATTAAATAAATATTTTGAAAGTTTACTGCGCTTAAAATATCATTATATAAATTTATTTGAGAAAAGTTATAATAATCTGGATAGCTAAAAACACTAATTTTTTCTTTTATTTTCCTATCAAAAAGGAAAATTTTTTTAATATAATTTATAAATCCTGTTATAACATTTTTATAATCAAGTTTTATGTTTTTTCCTTGATATTCAATATTAATAGATTCATTTTTATCCTTTTCAGTACCAATAAAATAATATTTTTCTAATTCTTTTTTTCCAAAATTTGAATTTTTATCAACATCAATTAATCTATTTAAATATTGGTATGAAGTTAAAATATTTGTTTTTAAACCAGATTCAGCAATATCACCCATTGTTCTATATTTTTCAGTATATGAAAAAATTGAAGGACAAACTCTTCTTGAAGTATCTGATAATTGAACAAATGCATTTTCTTCTTTTTCACTTCTAAATGAAACTGATGTATTTTGTGAGCCAATTGATATTCCTAGCATGATTTTTATAAATTTAATATTTTTATTTTTATTAAATAGTCTTTTTTATTTAATTATAAATTATTTATTTATTTTTTTGATATGTATAGACTATTATATTTCCATAAGATGAAAATAATAATCTGTGATTATCCATAAAAACATAAGATGAAGGTTCTAAATCAGAAAAAATTTCTGTATCTTTTTCAATTAATATTATGTTATCTTTATTTAATTTAATTCTTTTATATTCTCCATAATATTTCTTTAAAATAAATGTTTTATCAAATAATTTATATATATTTCCATATACTCCTATATCTCTTATTCCCTTAATAAGTTCATAATTATTTAAATTTATTAAATAAATATATAAATTACCAGCCAATAATAAAATATTCTTATTTGCTTGAACTATACAATGAGGACCTCCTGTAATATTTTCTATTTCTTTTTTTTCAAATGTTATAAGATTATAAAAATAAAGAGATGTATTATTTTGGAATACAATTTCTTTTTTATTTTTTATTTCAATCATATTTTGAGATTCAATATTTGAAGAATTATCTTCTATTGAAATGATTGTTTGAATAATATAGGTATTTTCTTTATTTTTTTTCCAAAATATGATTTTTGCAATATCTGTGTATGATACTAAATCATAATTACAATATTTTAATTCAATTATGTTCATTAAATCACCATATAAATTAGGATTTGAATCAAAACTTTTAATAAAATAAAATTCATTAAGAAAAATTTCATAAATTAAAATTTTATGAAATAAAGCAAAAAGTACATTTCCATTTTTTAATTCAAGAATTTCTTGAGGATCATATTGTAACTTTAAATTGAATATAATTTCAAAATTATCTGTATTTAAAAGAAGAATTTCATTATTTGAATTTGCTAATAATTTTCCATTTTTTAGTCTAAATAAATTATTAATTGGTTTTTTCATTTCCTTTTCTTTTAAAAATTTAATATTTTGAAAAGAAAAAGTGAAATTTTCAATAGGAATTGATTGTTTATGTCCCATTGAAATATTAATTAATCATTAAATTATTATTTAAAATTAAGTTATATATATTTAGATAACATAATATCTAATCATTAAAATTAAGTAATTTATTTTTAATATTTTTACTATTTTTTTCAATTTGTTCTGTATAATCATATTCATCATTTAATTCATTAGCTCTTAATTTTCTTGGTTTTCTTAATTTAAAAAAAATTATATAAGAAAGTAGAATTGTTATTAAACTTCCAAAAACTATTATTAATATTGTATTAAGATAAAAAAACTTTTTATTATTTAAAGCAGGTTTATAAAAACCAATAGTTTTTGAATCCAAATTAAAAATTAATTGATATTTTTTAAAAAACATTTTTCCAATAAACCAATTTGAATCCTTGGAATATCTATCATAAAATCTAACTAAAAAATATTTATTTCCCTTATATTCATAAAATAAATCTTCATAATTAAATTCAAAAGTAAAATTCATTTCTCTATTATACATTCTTAAATTTTTCATTTTTGAAATATTTGTACTATTACTTTTACAATAATAATAAAAATAAACATTTCCAATTTTTTCTCTAAAGCAATTTCCTTTTGTAATTTCTTCATTAAAAAATTCATCTTCAACAATATTTTTATAGTGACCATCACCCAGTGAAAATCCTTCACTTAAAATGAGAAAATTTGAAGTTCTTAAATTAAAATCAATATCACCATATGACATTTTATCAAAATAAATTATCCATTTATTTGGATTCTCATCAAAATAAGATTTTATTTGTACATAATTTTCAATTTTATAATTATTTGGATCATATTCATGAGGTTTTTTCCCTATAATTAATTCACCATAATCATTATTTTTATATTTAAATGAAAAATCATATGAATTTATTAAATTATTCTTTTTTAAAAGAAAAACTATATTTGAATTTTTATAATCAATAAATTGTTTTGTTAAATATCCTAAACCAAGTGAACCACATATTTCTGAATATTTTTCTACTGATTTATAATTTGTTATTTGTTTAACCAAAAAAAATTCTGATAATGAAATTGGTTTTTCATTAATTATTATTGATTCAGTTGAAGGAAACATTGAATGATAATCTTGAAAACTATACATTCTTGAACAATTATTTAAACATTGATATGTAGAAGAAATATTTTCGTTAAATTTATTTGAATTTTTTACTATATTTGAAGCAGATGATGATATTATTATTATAGGATATTGATCCAAGGAAACTAATATATTACAACAATGTTTTGGTGTACCAAGACAAAAAGGTATATTTATATCATTTCTATTTATAAGAAAAAATGTTTCATTTGTTACTTTTTCATAATTTGGTATTTTTGTTGTAAAATTATAACTGATTTTAGAATTTGATAAGATTATTCTTATGAAAGAAAAAAGTTGAAAAAATATTAACATAATTAAATCTTTAAAAATTTTAATATATTAAAATTAATTAAATGTTAATGACAATCCACTATTTATATTAATTATTTTTTTTTATTAAAAAAAGGTTTAAAATTTGAAGTATATATATATTTGACAATATCAGAATTTTTATTAAAATTATAATTAAGTTCAATTTTTTTCTTTTCACTTTCTTCGAAGATACATTTTTGTATAATATGAATATCTTTAAAAATCTTCAAATATCTAATTATATCAAAATATATACAAACATTTCGAAAACTATCTTTTATTTCTTTTTTTTCATGAACTATTTTTTTAAAAAGTGTAAGACAATTAATTTTATTCGACATATTATCATGAATATATTTTGAATGAATAACAGATTCAGAAGCAATATTATTCTTTTTACTTACTTGAAATGAAGTATTTGGAGATTGAGCATTATTTTTATCAGGTGAATAATTTTTATTCATTACTGAATTCATAAAATTTACAGAAAATCTTTTTTTATTTAAAGTATTAACATTAGGGACATTTAATTTCGATTTTAAAACGTAATTATTATTTAAATTTGAAGAAGAATTATTATTTAAATTATTAATATTATCTTTTTGGAGAATACTATTTCTTTTTATTTTTCTTTGTTCAGAATCAAAAAAAGAAAGAAGATAATGAGTATAATAAACTCTATCAATTAAAGTACAAATAATTTCTCCAATAATTAAAACAACTCTTGACCAAGCAATAATATCAGCTATGACAGTACCAGCTTTTACATATTTTCTTATATAAATATATTTTCTAGATGAAGCTCTTATAAATAATCTCAAAAATATTGAATCAAATTCTTTCATATCAGCAGTACAATCTTTCATTTCATCATAACTAAAAAAATGTTCTTTTTTATTATCTTCAAAAAAATAACCATCATCTGTTAATATTTCATTTTCTCTTAAAAATACCCAAATATCTTTTATCATTAAAGGAATAATTGAAGTATAAGTATTCATACCATAAATTGTAATTGGTTTTTTATAATTTTCAGGATCAACATTTATATTTGATGTAAAAATTCCAAAATAACCTCCTTTTAATCTATCATAAATTGTTTCATTAGATTCACAATTATTTTTATTTGAACAATATTTAAAAGTTATCGATAAATAATTCCAATAATCCATTAAATATGAACCATTTAAAACTAAACCAGATGTATTTTTAATACAATATAATTGAGAAAGTTCTAATGAATAAAAAAGTTCGTTTACTTGAGAAATATTTAAATTATTACATGTTGTTAATTCAAATGATTGAGAATTTCTAATTGTTTCTTGAGTTAAAGGATCTATAGATGTTTGAATATAATTTGCTTCTACTTCATAAATACTTGGATCTACATAATTTGAATAATTATAATGTTGAATTGCAAAAGCAAGAAAAAAATTTTCATTTGATAAATCTATTGTTTCAGGAACATAATTATTTACCTCAATTTGGTTAAATGATGGATTGCTTTTTATAAAAATATTTTTTCCAAAATATATTAGAAAGAAGGCTATGAATATATAGGTAATTCCTGCAAAAACAGTACTAAATTTTGAATGATATCTATGAGAGTGATTTATGGAAAAATCTTGTTTTATTCCATAAATAAAGAAATAATCCCAATAGTTTAACATAATTTTTTATTTTTTTTTTTCTTGTTATTTATTTTATAAAATATTATCTGTGTTAACAATAATTTAAAAAAAAAATTAGAGTCATAAATTGGTATCTAAGAAATTATTCAAAAAGATATTAAATTAATTTTTAATTTAATTAAATAAGGATTTAAATAAATTATAGAATTTTTAAATGTTATTTGGGATATATTCATAATTATCATCTAATTCATTAGCTCTCTTTTTTCTTGACTTCAAAATTAAAAATTTATATAAATAATATCCTAGAATTGCCACAAATAACACCATAAAAATTAAAAAAATAATTTTGAAAATTAAATTACTTTTACTTAAACTTTTACCATAAAATCCTATTACTTTTTTATCTTGATCAAAAACCATTTGATATTTCTTAAGAAATATCTCTCCTAAAATCAAATCATGAGAATAAGAATGAAATAATATTTCAAAATATAATTTATTATTTAATTTAACAAATAATTCTTCATATGAAAATTCAAAAGTATAATTTAATATTTTATGTTCAAAATAAACATTAGGAAATTTAGATAAACTAATTGAACTATCACAAACTATATTTATTAGATTTTCTTCTCTAATTTGATAACGAGAACATTTATTTTCATTATAATATTTATTAAAAAATAATTCATTAAAATTCTCCAAAAAATTTTCATTCATTCTCAAACCTTCAAAATTTAAATCAAAAACTCCTACAATTTTATTTGAAATAATTTTATCATTAAATTTCATTGAATCAAAAGGAGTTTTCCATAAAATAGATTTATCAGTAATTTCAGCAGGAGTTGTTCTATAAGTTTTAAAATCATAATTTTTATCATATTCATTTGGTAAATCTCCAATAATAATTTCACCCTTATCATTATTTAAATAACTAATTGAAAAAGCAGTTGAATTTATTTTTTTTTCATATTTTAATTCATGAATTAAATTAAAATGCATATCTTGAGTTTTATCAATCATTGTTAAACCTAAACAAGCATTTACAGGTTTACTTGTTGAACTTTCAAATTTTGTAGCTAACATAAAATTTAAATTTTCTATAATATTTTTTTTTCCTTCAAAATTTTTAAAATAAAAATTTTCTGTTGAAGATATTCCACTTGTAAATAAAGTTTCTCTTATACAATCAAATTCTTCAGTTAAACTTTTAAATGTTGATGATTTATCTTTATTATATTTTCCAGATTGTAAATGTGATTTTAAAAAAAATGGATGTTCTCTAAATAATATTGTTAAATCAATTTCTTGTTCTGGAGTTCCTACATTTATTTTTGAAATTATTGTTCTTGTGTTATATTTGTAAAAATCATTTGGGTCAGTAAATTTATAGTCTTGTCTTTCTAATGGAAATACAATTGTTTGATTGGATTTTATTATTTGAAATAAAGAAATTGAAATTAACAAAATCATATCTCTAATAAAAAATATATTTTCAAAAAAATTTTTTATCAATCTTTTAATTAAATAATAATTATTTATATTAATTAGGAATATAATCATATATTTCATCTATTTCATTTAATCTTTTTTTTCTTTTTTTTTTCATTATTTGAAATATATTAAAGAGTAGAATTATACAGATAATAAATAAAATAAATACTATAAACCAATTTAAAAAAGTTGTGTCTCTTGATAATTTAGTATATAATCCCATTGTTTTTCTTCCATGATCAAAATTTATTTTATATTTTTTTATGAATGGAACACCTATCAAACATTGAATTGGTTTATTTTCATTTAATATAATTTGAAAATATATTTTTTTATTTTTTTTTACAAACAAATCATTTGAATTCAACACAAAAGTATAATTTAAATTTTTATTATAAAAACTTACACTTTTAAAATTATTAATATTAACACTATCATTACATTCATAATAGGAAATATTATTTACAGATTTAATATGGCATTTTCCATTATTAATATATTCTTTAAAAAAACCTGTTTTAATTTTATCAAAAAAAACTTTATATAAAATAATCCCATTAAAACTTGGATCAATATAACAAATTTCTTTTTGAATAAATTCTAATTCATCATAAATAATTTTATCAAATTTGAGATTCCAAGAAAAAGAATACTGAGTAACTTCATTACTAATTTGAATAAAATTTTCTCTAACATAAGAACAATTAAAATTATGAAAATAATCACCTAATATTAAATATCCTTCATAATCATTTATATAATCCAAAATATAAATATGAGAAGGGATAATATTTCTTTCATTCAATTGAATAGCAAGATAATAATTTGAAATAGCATAATAATGATAAACTAAACCAAAATAAGATTCACTATTATTCATTTTTGATAAAAAAGGATAAACGAAAGTAAAATTATCATATTTTATATCATTAATATATATAGTTTCTCTTGATTCAATTAATTTTCCAAAATCTTCACCAGAACAAATTGTTTGTCCTATTCTTTGATATGTTGATGATATATTTTTATTATAAATTCCAGATGTGTCTTTTCCAGAAATTATTAAAGGATGACCATCAAAATATATTTTTATAGGAATTTTTTGTGGAGGACTTCCTATTGAAATTTCTGTCATAGGTTTATTATTCATTATATAATCATAATAAGAAATTGTATTATTTATATCATTATATTTTAGTTTGAAAGGAAGTTTAATTATGTTAGAATATATTTGAGAAAAGGACAATATTAATAAAAATTTAATTTTCATAATATATTTATTTTATCTTTATTTATTTAATATTTTAAAATAAATACGTATTAAAATACATATTATTTTCAAATGAAGAAAAATAAATGTAATAATTAAATTATAATTGAACTAATAATTTTATTCCCAACATAAATTATCAAAAAAAAAACAATAACAAAAAAAATTAAAAACATAATCTTTTAAAATTCTCTAATTCATAAAATAATATATACATATAACAAATATAAAAAATATGAAACCAAATCCTTTAAATAAATTTCCAATTCCAGAAGATTTAGGTAAAATAATAAAAGACTTTTCAAGAGAAGTAAATAGAGAAAAACCAGAAGATATTTTAGATTTTGCAGTAGAATATTTTAGAGCAAAAGAAGAAAAAATTCCATTTAAATATATACCATTGAAACCAGGTGAAAAAAGAGAATATGAAAAGAAAAAATTAGAAAAAAAAGAATCAAAAACTTCTTCAAAAAGACCTCCATCATCAAAATCAATAACTGAAAAATCAGTTTCAAATCCAAATAAATCTTATTCAGAAATGAGTTCTCTTGGTGGTGAACATGCAAAAAATTTTATTGGAAATATTATAAGAGATTCAATGAAAGATGTTAAAGAAATAGAAAATATGGAAAAAATATTAAAAAGTAATTTAAATGACAATAAAGAAATATCATTTAGGATACAAAGGGAAATCAAGGAATAGAGATAAGCCGTCATCATTAGAAAAATACAAAGATGAAATCGGCAAAAAGCTTTCAATAAAAAGGACTAAAGTTAAAGGCGTATATGAATACATGATAGACAAATATGGATTAGATGAAATTGGTAGTTATTCTAACTTTAGATACTATGTAAGGAAAAATAAATTAAAGCCAAAAGATATAGATAATAATGGATCGCCAAGATACGAAGTTGATCCAGGTGAGATGATTCAATATGACTGGAAAGAAGATATTGTATTAACATCAAGAAATGGAGAAAAATACACAATCAATATCTTACATATGCTTCTTAAGTTTTCTCGATATTCATATTTAGAGATAACGCTATCAAAAGATCAACCAACATTATTTAGGGCAATGATAAATGGGTTTAAGTTCTTTGGTGGTGTGGCTAGAGTTGGTCTATTCGATAATATGTCTACAGTTGCGGATGTGTCTGTGAGGCCAAAAAAAGTTAACTCTAAAATGAAACAGTTCGCAAAAGATATAGGTTTTGAAGTTAAGTTATGTAAAACTAGAAATCCTCAAACTAAAGGGTCCAATGAATCTAGAAATAAGATTCTAGATTGGATTAGACCTTATGACCACGACTTTAATGATTTTGAAGATCTGGTAAGAATTATTGAAAGCATCAATCAGAAGATGAATATAGAAGTGTGTCAAGCAACAGATGTATCACCAGCACTTCTGTATTACAAAGAAAAAGAATATCTAATCCCTCTAGTAAACAAATCAGTTTATGAGCCATACTTATCATCGTTCAAAGTTAAAGTTGGCAAAGACGGTTTAATTAACTATAAGGGCAAAAGATATTCTGTTGATCCAAAACTTATTGATGAACTAGTTACTTATGAACAGTACAACAACAAGCTTTATATTTATTATAATGGCAAATTAAATACTATTCATGAATTAAGTGATTCACCTATCAACTATAAAGAAAGACACTATAAAAATGTCTTGGATGGCAAAGTAAAACAAGAAGATATTGAATCAATCGCAAAGGATAATCTAAAGAAAATGGATAATATTTTAAGTCAAAGAGCTGTAAAAATAAACAAAGATGAAGCAATGAAATCTTTAGAAGGACTAGCCGCTTATTTATCAACAAAACCAAATAACAATTGGATTAAATGGTACTATACCACGATGTCTATCGGACAAAGAGAAGAGTTTCATACAGAATTAAATAAGCTATTACCATACGTTATAGATGAACAACAACTGTTTTTAAGTTTCAAACATACTTTGGATAAAGATGATATTGAGCTATATCGCTTTAATGTATATATGAGACAGGCGGATATGAATTACGAAGTTATATCTGAAGAAGGTATGAAAATTTTAGCCGAAGAATTTGATTTACAAATCAGACAAGAATATGAAGAACGTTATTTGGATTTTCTGAAGGAAAAAGAGGAAAAGGAGAAAGAAAATGTCAACTTACAATGAAGTAAAAGATAATTTTGAAGTATTAGGTTTAAACTGTATTAAAGATAATCTATCAGCATATATAGACATGGTTAATGATGGCAAGAAATCATTAATTGATGCCTTATACGAATTAAGTCAAAAGGAATTGGACTTTAAACGCGAGCAAGCCATAACAAGCTGTGTTAAAGTCGCAAACTTTCCTTTCATTAAAGAAATTAATGAATTTGATTTTAATTATCAACCATCTCTAGATAAGACCAAGATAATGGATTTTATGAGCCTTAGGTTTTTGATTGAGAATGAAAATATAATCTTTTGTGGATCTCCTGGAGTAGGCAAGACAAATCTAGCTGTATCAATTGGAGTTGAAGCAGCAAAGCAAAGATATTCTGTCTATTTCATTACTTTTCATGACTTAATATCTCAACTAAGAAAAGCTAAGTATGAGAATAGATTAGAAACTAGGGTCAAATGGTTCTGCAGATATAGATTACTCATTATTGACGAGTTGGGTTATGAAAAGATGGATTCTGACACCGCAAATCTCTTCTTTAATCTGATATCAAAAAGATACGAGAAATCTTCTACCATCATCACAACAAATTCACCATTTTCTAAATGGGCTGATATATTTGGAGAACCAGTGTTAACCAACGCATTACTTGATCGACTACTACATCATTGTAGTGTAGTAAATATTAATGGACCTTCTTATAGATTAAAAGATCAAATGGCATTATTAGAAGAAAATGATTAAATAAAAATGTAGGTTTTCCTACAAAATTATTTAATCAAAAACCTACATAATTATATTGACATTTACAAGAAGAAACAAAACTGATGAAAGA
>JAJJKW010000380.1:0-36172 GCA_023805745.1 Isotricha sp. YL-2021b | reverse complement strand
GACTAATTATTTCTCTGAAACTGATAATAAAAAAATTAAATTTATTAAATTAATTTTCCAAGTTAAAAAATTTTGAGTTTTAGTTTCATCTTAAAATATCTTACTTTTTATTTTTATTTGAATTGATTTTTTTTTGAATTTTATTTTTTTTTTTACAATTAATTATTTTATTATATCTAAAATTGTTTTTTCTAAAATTTAAGATTAATTTATCTAATATAATAAGGTCAAAATAATATGATAGTGAAGAAATAGTTCCTATAGAAATAAATTTTGAAAAAAATAAATTTCTAATTGCCAAAATTGAAAAAATAAAATTATCAAATTATTTCATGTTAATAGTGAATGATAAGTAGTTCTAACAAAGGAAAAATAAAGGAATATTTTAAACAAAAAAAGAAAATAAATTTAATGCAATTAAAAATAATTATATGAAATACCTATTTGTGATTTTCTTTCTAAAATTAAAATTTTTATGTTTCATAATTGCTGATTTAATTTTTTTAGTAAAAAATTTGAAAATGAGAAGGTTATTAATTTTGGAAATAAAAATTCTAATTATTCAAAATACAATAAAGAAGGAAATAGTAATATTAATAATATAAAAGTACAAAAAACATAATATGCAAGATTGAGTTATTTTAAGGAAAATGAAAAAAAACTATATAATTAAATTAATTTTTCAAGTTAAGGAAATTAATTATTAAAATTGCTAAGTTATAGTGTGTATATTCATATCTTTTTTTGTTCCAAAAGTTTAAATAATTATTATATATTAAATTTCTAATGGATTATATTGGTAAAAACTAATAACTATTAAAATTGAAATATATTAATTATTTTATTTTAAAATGAATAACCCTTTTTTTTGTCATATAAAAAATATTAAATTATAATGAAAATTCCCAAAATTTATCAATTTCTTCTTAAAAAAGATTTATGATTTAATGAAAAATATTTTGATATTATAAATTCAATAAGAACATTAGTGCAGGAATTTTTTTCTTTCTCTAAATTTGTTAATTCATTTGAAAATTTTTTTTTTATACATTAACATTTTTATCCATTTTTCAATAATATTTTTATAAAATACTTTTTTTGAAATTAAATAAAACAATTAATTTAAATATATATTTTTTAATTGTTAGAACATATTATTATTTATTTACAAAATTTAAATATTAAATTATTAATAATTATTTTATATTTCTGAATATTCAAACCCAGCAATAAATTTTTTCATTTGTTTTCTTTTAATATCTCTATATAAATAAAATATTACATAAATAAATAATAATATAATAATAAACATTATAACCAAAGAAACTTTTTTCCATAAATTATTAACTTTAAATTGTTCAGGTATAATTTTTTCATCATTCTCTTCTTTTTTTTCTTTTTCATCTTCTTTAAAATCAATTTTAAAATTATAAAAACCTAAATTTCTTTTATCTTGATCAAAAATAATATCATATTTTTTTAAAAAAGGAATTCCTAAATATATAGTGTTACTCATTAAATTATTTTGAAATACAATCAGAAAATATTGTTTATTTTCATATTTATATATTAAATCTTCTTTATCAATTTGAAAAGAAATATTATCTTTATTATTAAAAAATTTAAAACTTTCAATATTAATATTTACATCATTTTCACAATAAAAGAAATCATAAATAGAATTTTCTTCAAAACATTTTTTTTCAGAAATTTTTTTATCAAAAAATTCTGTTTTTAATAATTGTTTAATATTAAAAG
This sequence comes from Isotricha sp. YL-2021b, assembly GCA_023805745.1. Lineage (NCBI taxonomy): Eukaryota > Ciliophora > Litostomatea > Vestibuliferida > Isotrichidae > Isotricha > Isotricha sp. YL-2021b. The sequence goes on along the minus strand of JAJJKW010000380.1, from coordinate 34,414 downwards.
AAGCAATAATAACTCCATTATTAGGATTTAAATAAACATAAAATACATTTAAATCTTTCTTTTGGAATTTAATTTTAAAATTAGTCCATCCCCAAAAATAATTATAATTATAATCAATTATACAATATCCTAGATGAAAATAATCATCAATATATTTATCATAAATATTTTTTCCAATTATAATTTTTCCTTCAAAAAAATTTTCTTTATTAAAAATTAAAGTAAATAAATAATTATCAGTTAAATTATTTTGTTTTAAACTATATATAATTCCTGAATTTAAAGAAATTGGTTCTCCAAAATCAACTACATTTAAACCAAAAGATCCTGCAAAATTAATCTTAGTATCTTCATTTTCTTTTTTTATTAAAAGAAAATTTAAATTATAATCTTTTAAATAATTATTTATTGAAATTTTATCTGTTGATTTAAAAGCTGATTGAAAATCATTTCCTTGGAAAAAAGTTGATTTATTATTTAAACAAATATATGTTGATGAAATATTTTGATTATATTGTTTAAATTTTCTTGAAGAATTATAATTTAAAATATATGTATGATATGAATGAAAGTTTAAATTAAAAGTTAAATTTTGAGGAGGTGTTCCTATATTAATATTTGTATATAAATCATTTAATATTATTTTTTTCATTAATTCCTTTGGGGATAAATTTTTTTCTATTTTTGACATTTCACTTGTAAAAGGTATTATTATATAAGATACAGAAAATGATAATAAATTAGGAATTATAAGGATTAAATATATGGAAATTCTGGATTTCATTTTTTTTACTTTTTTTAATTTTATGTTTTGTAAATAAAAAAATCAAAAATCTAAAAATTTACTTAAATTTGATATCGAAAAATTAATTTATTTAAATAATATTCAAAATAAATTAAAAAAAGTATAAAAATAATTATTAAAAACATTTAAATTGGAAATTGAATTTTTTATAAATAAAAAATTCTTTTTTTCATCAATTAATTTTGAATTATTTAAGTAATTATCTTTAATAGTCATCTTTTATTTCCAACTAAAAAATCAATTTAAAATAAGGGTAAACTTTCAATAAATCAACAATTAAATCTCTTTAAATGAATATATTTAAACATGATTAAAAAAATCATAACATCATATTTAGTAAAATTATTTTTTTTTCTAATTAAGCACTATCAAATTTATTTTTTTCCTTCACTATTTTAATTAATTATAATATTAATATTACTTCTTTACTATAAAAACATTATAAAGGATTTTATTTTCATTAAAATTTAATATTAATGGAATTTAATTTTTAATTTTTTAAGTAATAAAAACAATTAAATCCTTCATAATTAAATATTTAATTAAACTCAACTTTAAAAACTTCAATTTCTATGACTTTAAAACCCTTTTCTCCATTAGTTAATTCTCTATTTTTTAAATAATTACCATTACCACACCATCCATTATTCATATCTATGTTTATATAAAAATCATGTCCAGTGCCAAAAATTGGACCAAAATCTTTATTTAATCTTATACTATATCCATCTTTAAATTTGGAAAATTTAGTCAAAGAATTTAAAGAAAAAATAAAAGTATCATCATCATTTTTATCTAGGCAACCTGGACTTTCCCAATTAATTGGAGTATATCCACCAAATTTTTTTCCATTATCTGTTTCTATTAATGTTAATGTTGGTCCTTTATTATCACAATTTCTATGAAAATCTTTTCCATTTGAACCATCTCTACTTTTTCTAAATAATAATTGAAATTCAATTTCTTTATCTTTATTTATCCATTCTTTTATTATTTTTTCTTTATTATAATCATAAGGAATTATTTTTGAATTTTCTGATAGAACATTTTTTTTTATTTTATTTTTGTTTTGAAGAATTTCATTAAATTTTTCTTTTAAATCATTAATTTCTTTTTGTTGGTTTTCAATTGTTTGTTTTAAAAAATTAATCTCTTTTTCCTGGTTTTTGATTATATCATATAGTTCATTTATTGATTCTGAGGTTTCTATTTTTTTTTGTTTCACATTAAAAATAACTTCAGGAGATAAAGGATGATTTAAAGGAATTAATAAATCTAATTGATTTATTTTTTCAAATATTTTAATTTGATTATTATTTTGAATATTTGGTAGTAAAGAAATTAATATATCTGATATTGATTCACATAACATAAAATATTTACATATTTTTTTTATATTTTCTAATGAATAATTTTCTTGATAATTCATATTAGGAATTTTATTTATTGATTTGATATCAATTAATAAAAGTGAATTTGAATTAGAATAAATATCAACAACATATTTAATTTTTTTCTCAGATTCAATTGTGAAATTTATTTTTATTGGAGTAGGTGCTTCAGTCATTTAATTTTTATAATAAATAAAAATACATAAAAATTTTATTTTTTTGAAATAATTATGAAAAAAGAAAATAATTCCTCAGAAAAAAAAATATCAAATCCTCAATCTCCAAAATCAAACAATAATTCTCAAATTAATACCTCAATAAAATTAGAAAATTCAAAAGAAGAAAATATAAAAGATTTTAAAAATGAAGATATACAAAATAATTCAGAAGAAAATAATAATGAAGAAAACTTAATACCTCAATTAACAAAAAATGAAATTGTTCATTATTCTCATTTAATATTTTTAAATAATGCAATATATAAAAATAAAAATGATGATTATTATTTATCACAACAAAATTTATATAAAATGCTAAAAAAATGTGATATAATACCAAATAATTTAAAATTGAATGAAGTAGATTTAATTTTTAAATCAATTTCACCTAAATCTTTTCAATTAAATTTTGAACAATTTATGCAATTTTTATTAAGAATAACTCAAAAATTATATCCTGAAGAATTTAATAAAGATAAAAAAACAGTAACTAATTTTTTTATGAATAATTTTTTTAGTAATTTCACTTTTTTATTAGATGATAATCAAATTCAAATAAATAATTTATATAAATGTCAATATAAATCAATTGAAAGTTTATTATCTTATCAACCTGATGAAAAGCATTTAATTGTTGTAAATAAAATTCTATTTACTTTAAATGAAATATATATTAAATATTTTAATTTTGAAATGGAAAATAATTTAAATTTAGCAAAAAAAAGTATAAACAATTTAATCTTTTTTTGCAGAGAATTCGAAATTTTGCCTTTTATTTTAAATGAAACTCAAATAGTAACTTATTATAATTTAGCAATAAATTATAATTCAAACTTTAAAATTATTGAAGATGAAATTAATCAAGGAATGATATTTACATTAAATAATTTTATAATGTTTTTAATTCATATAAGTTTATATTCTTATGCTAAAAATTATGATTCAAATTATGATAATAATTCAAATTGTTCTGATGTAAATAAATTCTTAATTTTTCTTGAAAAATTAGAATGTTCGAAAGGAATGAGAAATTTTACAAGAAAATTATCTAAACCAAGTGCAAATAAATTATCTTTAATTCCACCAAAAGAAATTTTTATTCAATTAGGAGAAGTTGAGGATTTAAATAATAGTAAATTAAGTTATAATAAAAAAAGCAATTCAAAAACTTTTGGAGGGAATTTAAATAATAATAACATTTATAATGATGATTATTTAATCATTAAGAATAATAATTTAATTAATAATAATTTAGAAGATTTAGAAAAAACTTTTTTATATTTTAGTAGAATAGGAGATAAAATGAATTTTTGTCAAATGAATTTATCTTCTTTTTCTAAATTTTTAAAACATTGTTCTTTATTATTTGAAGTTCCTTTAAAAGATAAAAAAAAATTTGATATTATTTCAAAAGAGTTAATGAATAAAACAAATTCTCATCATCAAGATTCCAAAAATAATATAATAAATATTAATAATAATAATAATGAAGTAAATTTAACAGAAGAAGAAAAAAATTATAAAAAAACTTTAAACCAAATTTTAAATTCTAAAGATTATATTAATAAAGATGATATAAATATTAAATTAGGTGAATGTGATGTTAATATAATTTTTTCAATTTTAACTGGACCTCGAAATTTTGATAATAGTAAATATTATAAAAAATTATTAGATAAAAATTCAGGAATTTGTTTAAATGAATGGAATTCAAATTCAAAAAGAAAAAATTATCAGGCAATAAATAATTTTAATTCAAATAATCCAAAAAACATTTTAACATCTGGAAAAGGGGATAAAGAAAATAAATTAATGAGATTAAATTTTAAAACTTTTTTAATGAGTTTTCCATTAATTGCAGAAAAATTATTTCCTAATTTAAATTCTGAAGATTCTCTTAATAAATTATTATCTGATTTTATTATTCCTAATTTAATAAGTGAAAATAATGAAAATATTAATAATATTAATCAAAGTAATATTAGTGAAATAAATTCAAATGAAAATATTAATTCAATATATGAAAAAATTTCAAATGATGATGAAATAAAATTATTTTTGAAAAAATTAAGTGACATAATATCTTTTTATTATAAATTTTATTTTGATGAAAAAACTTATAATTTAAACTTTGAAGGAATGATAAATTTTTATAAAGATTTTGGAATATTTCCAGATTTAATAAATTTAGTTCAAATAAAAAGAATATTTAGTTTTTTAGTAGATTTAAAAAAAAATTTTAATAGTGAAAATTTATCATTAGAAGATTTAAATTTAGAAAATAAAAATTATATAACTTATACAGAATTTATTTATTCTCTTTCTATAACTGCATTATTATTTGATTTTGATGAAAATTTTAATTCTATTGATAAATTATTGTATTTAGTTGAAAGAATGAATCAAAGTAAAGGAGTTAAAAAATGGCAAAAAAAAATTGGAAAAACATACTGTCATGGAAATGATTTCATTTCCTTTTTAATATATATGAAAAAAAAATATCCTGGGTTTTATAATGATAATATTAATAATAATGATAATAATAATAATCAAATCAATTTAACCGATATATATGGAACTGATGATGAAGAAAATAATAATAATAATAATAATAATAATGATAATATTAATGGAAATGAAATTTCTGAATAAAGATTTGTTTTTTAGGTTTTAAATAATATATTTTATTTTATTATATTTTTTTCTTTATGAATTTTATATTAAATAAGATTTTTTAAATTGATTTTTTTAAACAAGATAAATATAACATATAATATGGTAAAATAATATTATAGATAATAAAAATGTTTTTTCAAATATAAATTAAAGATTAAAATTACAAAAGTTTATCCAAACAATTAAAAAAAATTTTTAATCTTTTTTCTTACGAAAAAAACTACTAAATTTGCCTATTTTTTTTTCTTTATTAGAATTATTATTTTGATTATTATTACATTCTAATTGATTAACTCTATTTTCAGCTTCACTTAAATCATTTAAAAGTTGTCCTATTTGTTCTTTACTATCAATTAATTCTTTTTCCATTTTTTCTTTAATATCTTTATTTTCATTAAATACTTTTAATAATTCATTGTATTGATTATTTTGATTTTCAAGTAAAGTGTTTAATTTAATATTTTCACTTTCTAATTCACTTCTTTTTTTTTCACTATCAATAAATTTAGAATTTAATTCTTTATAATAATTTAAATCTTCATTAAGAGAATTTATTTGATCATTTAATTTTTGAATTTCATTTAAATTCTTTGAATTATCTTTTGGATTATTTTGTTTAAGAATTTTATTTTTTAAATCTTCATTTTCTTTTTTTAAATTATTTATTTCATAATCTTTTTCTTCTTTTAATTTTTTTTCTTTTTCTGAAAAAGTATTTTGCATTTCTTGTAATTGATGTAAAAAATCTTCATTACTTTGTGAATTTATATTATTATTTTCTATATTATTTTTTAATTTTTCATTTTCAATTTTTAAATTTGTATTTTCATCATTTAATTTTCTTATTTCATCTTTATTATTATTTATTATATTTCTCATTTTAATTAGATCATCTTTTAATTTTTTATCATTAAAACTTTCATTAATTGAATTATTCTTTTCAATATTAATTTGATTTTCCATTTCTTTTTTTTCAACATTTAAATTATTTATTTTTTCTTTTAATTCATCTATTTTATTATCTTTTAAATTAATTTGTTCCATTAATTTACTTAAGTTTTCAGATTGTTCTATTGATTTTTCATTTTTTAATTTTTCAATTGTTTCATTTTGATTTTTTATGTTTTCTTCTTTTTCTTCTAAATCAATTTTTAATTGAGAAATTTCTTCTGTTAAATTTTTAATATTTTCATTTTGAACATTTAATATATTATTATTTAAATTTGATTTTTCTAAATTTAATTTTTCTATTTCTTTTTGATATTTTTTTTCAATTTCTGAATTTTTTTTTTCTAAATCTGAAATTTTTTCTTCTTTTAAAGAAATATCATTTTGAAGATTAAAATTATTATTTTTTAAATTTGAATTTTCTTGTTTTAATTCTTCTAATTCTTGTATAATTTTTTTTTGTTTCAAATTTGCTTGATTTGAATTTTCTTCTTTTTCATTTTTTAAATTTGAATTTAAATTTTTTAATTGATTAATTTCATTTTCAAAATTATTATTTTGTTCATTTAATTCATTTATTTTTTCCCTTTGTTGTCTTATCATTTCATTTTTTTCTTCACTTAATTTTTTTTTCTCTTTTGTTAAATCATCAATTATACTTTTTAATTCATTTGTTTCATTTTCTGAATAACTTATTTTATTTTTTAATTCTTGAATTATTTTTTCTTTATCTTTTAATTGAGAATTAAAAGAATTTGAATGAGAATGATGAGAAGTTTTTTTATTTTTTAATTCTTCATTTTCTTTTTTCAAATCTAAAATTTCTTTTTCTAATTGATTTATTTTTTCAATATTTTTATTATTTATACTTTCATTTTCAGTATTAATGTTACTTTGAAAATTTGTATTTTGAGAATTTGAATTTTGAATACTTTCATTATTATTTAAATATGAATTTTGATTTAAAATATTATTATTATTATTATTATAATTATTAATATTATTGGAATTATTAATATCATTATTATTATTATTAAATAGATTTAATAAAGATTTTGGTAATTCAATTTGAACTTCGAAATTACCTTTTCCTAAAGGACATTTTTCAATTTCAATTAAATTAATATCATTATTGTTAATATTACTAAAATTAATTTTTCCCATTCCTGCAGTTTTATATCCTGTTTTAGTTTTAATTTGTAAAAAAAATTGAAGTTCAGATTCTAATGTAATTAAAGAAATATCATTAATATTTAAATCTATTTCTTCATTTATTTCACAAAAATTAACTCCTTTTGAATATTTAAATGATTCTTGTGTTTCAATTTTTTCGTTATTAATATTTTTTATTTGAGATTGTACTTTAAATTTAAAACTAGATGAGTAAACTGCATTTAATTTTATTAATGTTAATTTTATTAATTTGCTCATTTTTTATTGTTTTATTTGTTTGATTAAAAAAAAATTTTTAATAAAAATATATTATGGAAAATAAAAAAAATGTTGAAAAGGAATTAAATGAATTAAAAAATGAAAAATTAATTTTAGATTATAAAATACATTTAAAAGAAAAAAATGATAATTTTATCGATAAAATTGATTTAATTATTTTAGAAGGAGAAAAAATAGAAATTAAATTAAATGAAGTTTATTGTTATGTTGTTTCTAAAAATAATAAAGTTTATGAATCCTTTGAAAGTCTTTTAAATAATTTATCTCCTTTATATTCAGAAACTTTTTGGTCAAAAATATATAGTGGATTAAATAATAATAATGATGAAATTAATAATGAAGAATAATTTTTTTAATATATTTTATTAATTATTTTTAAATATTTAATAATGTAATTTATTTTTTAATAACCAAAAAAAGAAATCAAAAATTTAATTTTTGAAAAATATTTGAAAATTTTTCTTAAAATTTAAACAAATCAAAAGTAAAAAATCTTTTTTAAATATTTGTTGATTTATCTTAAAATTTTTTCCTAAAAAAGAATTAAAAATTATTTTTTCAATTTCATTTAAAAAACTTATTTCATTATTACTGTAAAAGAACAAGCTATAAGATGAGGAAGTGATAAGGATTTGAAAGTTAGGAATGTCATTTAAAACAATTTAAGAATGAATTATCCTGATTTTAAAAATTTATTTAATTTCTTCTTGCTTTATTAAATTTTTAATTTTATTTGATTTAGTTTATAATAATATACTCATTAAACTAAAATTATTTAATTTTTTCATAATTAATCATCATCTTTATCTAAAAACTGAAGTACATGAATTCTTGACTCAAGAAATGAAAGAAAACAATTATATTATTTTTAAAAATATTAGGAAATATATTTTAAATATATTTTTTTACCTTTATTATATATTTCGAAAGCCAATATCTGAAATATTTTTTTATTGATGACAATGAAATAGCTAATATGATTTTAAATTTTTTTTTATTTTGCTCTATAAAATTTAAATCCAGATATCATGTTTATTTATAGTATTTAATTTCTTTATTTATTAAATCTTTCATTATACAATTTTTTTCCTTACAAAATATATATTAATACTGTATTCTCTTCAATAGAAGGACATTTTGGAAAAAAAAATAATCTTTGTTTGATGGATTGTGATAATGTTCTCAAATTAAGTATTTTTTATCAAGTTAATAAGATTATTTAATCTTCTCAAAGTCAAATATTATAAAATTTATTAGAGTATTATAGACCAAATTAAGACATCGCTCTTTATTAAATTGTTATAGATTAATGTTCAATTTATCATTTAAGCAAAAAATAATTAATTAAAACATATATTCTTATTTACTAAAAAATTAAATATTTGATATTAATAAAGGAATACCCTAATAATAAAAAACAATTTCAAAATCTTCGATTATTTTAAATCATAAATATATCCAATATATTAAATAAATAAAGAAGTATTTATATAAAGATTATATAATAAATCAATTTTTTTTTCAAATAGGTATATATATTTTTAATTAATTTATATTAAAAATAAATAAATTTTAAAAATGAGATATCTCTCAATTCCCAAAATTGAAATTTTATTAATAGCCCTTTCCACTCTATTCATGGGAATAAGGTAATTTTTTTTTTTCATTTATCTAAATTAATACAATCATTATTTTTATTTCATTTTGTTTATCTTCTTAAGAACATATTGTCTTTTTTCCTAATTTTTTAAAAATTTTCAAAATTTTCTTGTTTAATCTTCTTTCAAATTAATATAATTTTATTTTAAACTGTTCATTGTTTTGAGTAGGATTCTTAATTTTAAATTTTGAGAATTAAATTTTTTTTTAATTAAATTAAAAAAAGTTATTCTAAAGTTTCTCTTTCTAATAAAAGTTGAGCTAGTTTTATTTTAATTTATTTTTTTATAAAATTTTTTTGAAAATATTTAATATCAAAGAAAACATTTTAATTATTGAATGGGAAACAATTTTCAGAATTTATTCTTTTTCAATTTCATTTGGGAAATTTAATTATCTTTTATCTTATAGAAACAATATAATAGATTTCTTATTAATATGTAAAAAATATAAAAAACGTCTTTTTCATAATATTTATGTAATTTATGTTTTAAATTTAATTAACATAAATAAATAAAAATAGGAAACAATTTAAAATTTAAAAAATTCAAAAATAAAAAAACCAAAAATATAAAACTTAAAAAAATAAAAAAAAAATGTCAAATACAAAGTATAAAATAATAAAACAAATAGGAAAAGGTTCATACGGAACAGTATATTTATGTCAAAATAAAAACAACAAAAATCAACAATATGTAATAAAAAGGATAGATTTATCAAAACTTTCTGAAAAAGAAAAAGAAGAAACAATAAATGAGACAAAAATATTACAAAAACTAGACCATCAAAACATAATAAAATTCATAGAATTTTTCATATCAAAAGAAAACGAAAAAATATATTTAAACATAATAACAGAATATGCAGATGATGGTGATTTATCAGAAAAAATAAATTCTCAACCAAAAAATAAATATTTTTCAGAAAATATAATTTTAGATTATTTTACCCAAATATGTTTAGCATTAAAGCATATACATGATAAAAAAATAATTCATAGAGATTTAAAATCTCAAAATATATTTTTAACAAAAAAAGGATTAGTTAAAATAGGAGATTTTGGAATTGCAAAAAATTTAAATAATACTTGGAAAAAAGCAAGTACAATGATAGGAACACCATATTATTTAAGTCCTGAAATTGTTTTAAGTAAACCATATAATTTTAAAAGTGATATTTGGTCTTTAGGTGTTTTATTATATGAAATGATGTCTTTAAAAATGCCTTTTGATGCTAATTCTTTACCTATATTAACTTTAAAAATTATGAAAGGTAATTTTTTACCTCCTCCTAAAATTTATAGTAATGATTTAACAAATTTAGTTTATTTATTATTAAATATTAATCCTGATTTAAGACCTAATATTAATGATATTTTAAAAATGAAAATTATTAAAGAAAGAAGTCTTAAAGTTTTAAATTTATTTGGTTTTAATAAAGAAGTTTCTGTTAGTTTTGTTAAAGAGTTTAAAAAAAGAGAGAAAGAAATTAAAAAAAAAAATTATTTTAATAATATTAATTATAATTATGTTAGTTATATTTATAGCTGTAATAATAGAATTAATGAAAAAAAAGATTTTGGAAATATTAGTTGTAATCAAATTAAAAGTGATAATTATAATGTTAATAATATTATTAATAATAATGTTAATGGTAATAATAAAAAAAATAATATTGAGATGAATAATAAAAATAATGGAAATTTCGAAAAAAAAGATTCCAAGAAAAATTATAGTAGTAATAATGTAAATATTGACAAAAAAGATTTGAGTAAATTTTTTACAAAAGATGAAAATAATAATATAAAAAGGAAAAATATTAAAAAAGAAGAAAGAAAAGAAAATAAATCTCATGAAATTATAAAAATGAAATATGAACCAAAAAGTGAAGAAAAAACTAAAGGAAAAACAAAATGTAAAATACAACAAATACAATATATACATAAAAGTTATGTTCAAGATAATTTTAAAAATATTTCTCCTATTAAAGAAGAAAAATCCATTGCTGTTATTATTAATATAAATAAAAATAGAGAATTAAAAGTTCTAAAATCTGACCAAAATTCAAAAAGACCTAAATTAGGTCAAAATTTAAATATCAGAAAAAAATCTGCTGATACTAGTAAAACATATAATAATAATAATAAAATTATTAATAATAATAATTGTATTAATGTTAATTCATATATTAATCAAAATTCAAATAATAATCAAAAACTTAATAATAAAAATAAAGCTAATCAATATAATAATAATAAAATTTCAAATAATAATAAATATTATGATAATAAAACTAAAAATTCAAATTATAATAATAATAAAAAATATAATAACAATAATAATCAAATAATTAATGATAATTTTGATATTAACAATATAAATGTAAATAATTCTTCAATTTTAAATCATAAAAATATAAATGTTATTTCTACAAATAATAAAAATATAAATAATAAATCTACAATAAACAATGATAATAAAATAATAATATCAAATATTTATAATTCAATAGAAAATGAAAAAACAGAAAGAAAAAATTTTATATTAAAAAAAGAAAAATCATTTAATGTAATAAAAGAAAATAACAAAATAAGGAATGGGAAAAATTTAAAAAAAGCAAATTCAAACCAAATAAAGATAGAAGAACATAAAAATAAATTAAGAGAAGTAATGAAAAAAGGAAGAGAAAAAGTAAGAAAAAATTTATTAGATAATTCAAAAAATAATGAAAGTTATATTATATGGCCTTCTAGAAGAAATAATAATAATAATTCAAAAAATAAGAAAAAGTATTTTCCAGATGTGATTATTGTAGAAAAAAAGATAATAGAAAATAATTCAGAAGAAAATATAATTAATAAAAAAAAAGAAGAAGAAGATAAATATGATAAAAATAGATATTTAATAGATTTAGATAAAAATTTAAATACAATTTTGAATGAAGAAAAAGAAAAAAATTTAAATGAAGAAAATACAATAAATAATACAACTTTTGAAACAAATTATAATTATGAATTTGAAAATGATAAATTAGAAATTCCAAAAAATCTTTTAATAGAAAATAAAAAAAATAAAAAAAAAAATAATATTCAAAATTATGAAAGTGATTTTGGGAAAATAGAAGAATTAAAAATTAAATTAGAAAAAGATTTAGGGGCTGAATTATTTATTGATATTTATCATATTATTGATGAAACTACAGATTTAAATGAAGTAAAATTTGATGAAAAAAAAGTTAAAAATAAAATTAAGAAAGAATGGTTAGGAAATAAAAAATATGATAAAAATGATATTTTAAATGCTATTCAAAAAATTCCAGAAATTTTTTCTATTATTTCTCAAGAAAGAATATCTACATTTTGTTGTTAAAGAATTAATTTTATTTTTTTAACTATAATATAAAGATTAAATATATATAATTTATATTATAATATATATGTTTTTATGAGAAAATTAAAAAATTATTTTTCTAAAAATTAATTTAATTTTTTATATAATTATATATTTAAGCATTCAATTAAAATTTTTATATATAATTATTAATTGTAACAAAATTTTTATTTTCACAAATTAATTCTCGTAAATAGAATATTTAATTAAACTTTATTTTATTGAAACATTCATTATTTATTTTGGATAAAAACTTCCATTAAACCCAATTTTAAAAACATTATCTTCCTTATTATCAATGTTATTTTGTTATATTACATTTTCAAACTTTTTTTTAAGATGAAAAGATTTACTATTGCTTTATTTTTATTATTATTGCAATTTTATTTAATAAATTATCTACAATTTTTTTTCAAAAGAATTATTTTTTATTATATTTTAAATTTTGAATCTATTTTTATATTATGATTTATTTTCTTTATTCTATATTTTTATATTTTACTTCAAAAAAATTGAAAAATAAAAATTAATAATTATTTTTCAATATAGTGAATCATGAATGAATCAATTTTCAATTAATAAATTGTTATTTTTTTTTCTTAAAGAAGATTATTAAATTTATTTAAAAAATAGATTTCAATGTTAAAAGAAGACGATTTTAATGAAGAAATAATTGATTTAGAAGAAACAATAGAAAATCAAATTTTAAATAAAGCAAAATTATCAACTTGTAAAATATTATCAGAAAAAATAGGAACCGGATTTTTTTGTATATTTCGAACTTTAAATAAAATTATAAAGGTTTTATTAACAAATAATGAAATAATCAAAGAAGAATATCTTAAATTAGGAAAAACAATTAAAATTTCTTATAAAAATCAACTTAAAAAAATTACTTTAAATGAACAAAGGTTTTATCATATTAATAATCATTTAAAATATACATGTATTGAAATATTAGAAGATGATTTAATTGAAGATTTTTATGAAATTGAAAATGAAAATTTTGATAATTTCAACAAAGAATATTTGAATGATGAAATATCTATTCCTCAATATCCAAAAGGAAAATTAATTGTTAAAGGGGGTTATATTAAAAATATTAATAATAATATAATTAAACATACTTGTATTATTGGAAATAATTCAATTGGTTCTCCTATAATTTTAAATTTAAGAAAATTTAAAGTTATTGGGATTTTGAATAAATATTTATTTGATGAAAAAGTAAATGAAGGAACTTTTATTAAATATATTTTAGAAGATATTTCTTTTTTTTTTCAAATGAAAGAAAATAATTTATATAACAAAGCAAATAAATGTAGTTGTGTAGTTTTTGGAAATAAAACCATTTCAAGTGGCTTTTCATGTAGAATTCCATTTAAAAATAATTTTATTAAAGCTTTATTAACTTGTAATCATGTTATAAATGAAGATTTAATTAAAATTGGAAATAAAATAAAAATAGTATATCAAAAAAAAGAACGTTTTATTGAAATAAAAAAAGAAAGTTTTTGTCATACAAGTCGAGAATTAGATTATACATGTATTCAAATATTAGATAATGATTTATTTGAAGATTTTTATGAAATTGAAAAAGACAATTATCAAGATCCTAATGAAGAATATTTAAATAGTAAAATTGTTTTGAATAGTTATCCAAATGGTGGTCCATTAAAAATTTCATTTGGAGAATTAATTAATTTTAAACAAGAAACAATATTTTATAAAGCTGAAACTGGTTTTGGTTCAGCTGGAGCACCGATAATTTTAGTAGATAAGAATTTAAAAGTTATTGGAATTCATAAAGCAGTACAAAAAATAAAAGAAAAAAATAAAATGGGAATTTATATGAAATATATTATTGATGATATTAATAAATGAATTGAATTTAATCAATAAAATATTTTTTTATTTTAATTTTGTTTTTTTATTTGTATATTTTTTTTTATATAAAAAATTATACAAATAAAAATAAAAAAAGAAAAAAATGATTAATACATCAAGATTATATTTACAAAGGTCTCATAATAAAACTGACAATAGAAATGTAAAATTATATATAATTAAAATAAATATATAAATATATATAATTAATAAAATAGTATCTTCCAACAATTCAAAATAATCAAAGTCAAAATAAAAAAACTAAATATTTTCTCAAGTCACAAAATAAAAAAATCACAAATAAAGTAAAATCAACTCCAAAATTAAAAATAAATAAAAATTCTGAAATTAATAAAAAAGAAGTTATAATAATTCATGTTGATAAAGGAGAAAATAAAATAGAATATGAAAAATTATTTAAAGTATTTAAAAATACAAACCAAGAATTTAAAAAGAGTTTAGATTCCTTTAAAAAAATTTATATGGATACTTTAGAACAATATAAAACATCTTTAATATTAATTAAACAAATTGGAGAAATGACTATTTCAAAAGAATTAATTGAAAATTTTGAAGAATTAAAGAATTCTCTTGAAAATTATAAAAATTTAGCTACTGATATAAAAAAACAAAGTGATGATGATTTAACTTCTAAATTAATTGAAAAAAGACCTTCTAATATAAATGAATTAAAAAGTTTGATTGAAAAATTAAAAAATATTCGAAATTTTTTCATTGATAAAACTAAAGAAGTTATAAGAATTACAAAAGAAAATGAAATTATTCAAAAAAAAATTATATCAATGTCAAATTATCCTATTAAAAAATTAGATAAAATATATATTTTAAATAAAATGAAAGTTATTAGATATGAACAATTGAATGATCCTTCAAATAAAGAGATTACTAAATTAAAAGAATGTGTTATTTGTTTAAATGACTTTAAATATAAAGATTATGTTAAAGTATTTTCTTGTGGAAAACATATTTTTCATGAAAAATGTTTAAGTGCTTGGTTAGAAAATTCTGCTATATGCCCTTTATGTAAATATAATATGAAATTAGATTTAATTAAATATAATTTATTAAAGTAATTGTTATCAAGGAAAAATAAAGAAACAAAAATATATTTATTTTAATAGATTTAATTAAGAATAAAATTTGTAAAATATTTTAAAAAGAATTTTTTTGGAAATAAATTCTTGTATTATCATCTCTAAATAAACTCTAAGAAAAAAAAGGATGTTGAATTGATAGAATGTGATTTATATGATTATAGAAAACATTGAGACAACAATATTTTGATATAATACCCTAAAACACTGTTTTATTCTCGTAGATATTTATTTTTTTAAATTTTTTTTAGCAATTTTCATTCTATTCACTTACTTAAACTACAGATATTTACATAGTCTAACTATTACCCTTCTTGTAAAAAAATTTGGCCAAAAGTCAGTAAAAGAGTTAGAGTAGGTAAAATATAATTAAAATAAAAATTACCTCAGAAATTATAAATTATTTAATTTTTAATGCTTTTTTTTGATAAAATAATTTTATGAAGTAAGAATATGGAAAAAAACATTTTCAAAATTTTTGAAAAAATCACAAAAGAATTAAACAAGAAAGGGATAAGATAATGTAAATTAAGGTATAAAGATATTAACTACTTTTATAATAATATTAAACAATTTTAAATAATTTATAATATGATGAAATTAAATTTAACGAATAAAAATTCCATTTGGTGATATAAAACAATAATATTAGATAAATGATATAAATATTAGCTATTTGCTCATGAGATTAAATTTTTCAATATTGATTTCTCCAATAGAAACTTGTTTTACGGTATTATATTTTTCATTGATTATAACAAAAAATTCCAAAGGAAAATAATATTTTAAAGATTATTATTTAATTCAAATCATTGCTTATATATATACATTATATAATTAAAATAAAAAATTATTTTAGGAATCAATAAAAATAATATATGAGAATCTTGTAGATAATAATAATAATAATAAAGGTATAAATAAATAAAAGGCGAAATAATATTGAAGTTAATTTTGAAATGGGAATTTATATGATATTTCAAAAAGAGATACTCCACTATAATTATATTTTTCTTTAAAATTCTTTTTCTAATTATTTTTGAAGTAAAGTAACAGATAAAAGAAATTGAAAAGTTAGAAAAAAATAAAAAGTTTGATAATTGAACTATTAAGAATGATGATACTGATATGATTAAAAATGAAATATAAACCAATTAAAACTGAATATAATGGATATCAATTTATCCAAGTTAAAGAGGATAATATCAAAGAACTTGATTTATCATTTCAATTTAGATTTTTTGGATTTTGAAAATTGATTATTGTAGATTATTTCTATTTATAATTTATAATAAATAAAAATTTATTTTATGATAAACGGTTTTATTGATTAAATATAAAAAATATTTTAAAAGAAAATCAAATAATTAATTAATAAAAAATTCACAAAGAAAAACTAAAACAAAAAATCCAACAAAAACCTTTAATTATAATTCTAAAATTTTTTTAATTTAAATTAAACATTTCATCAAATATATTTGAACTCCATAAATAAAAATAATGCATGATGAAATTAAATTAAACATTTTTTGATTTAAAGATTCTAAAATAAAATCATAATCAATAAAAACTCCAATTAAACAAATTACAATTAAGCTAAAACAACTTCCAAAAAAAACACCTTGAATATTAAAAACAGAACTTAAAATAATATTTGAAATTTGAACTTTTTCTCCAAATTCTGAAATTAAAATTTGAGTTAGAATAATAGAAAATATTTTAAAAATTGAATTATTTTCATATGCATTTTCATTGATTTGTTCATCAGTTGTAAATTGTGTGTCAACATAAGAAATATTATCATTATTATTATTATTATTATTCTCGCTTGGAGAAAAAATTATATTATTAATATTATCTAATAAAGGAGTATTTAAATTATTTTCTTCAAAAACACTCTCTTCATTTAATTCTGGAATAATTGATAAAGATTTATTATTTCTTTTATAAGAAGATGAATAATCTTTATTTTGAATATTAGATAATTTCAAAGGAGGTAATAATACTTTTTTTTGATTTTCTGTTGTTGTAACTTCAGAAAAATTTTTATCTTGTAAATCTTTATATAATGAAATTAAAGAATAGGAAATTAAAAGAAAAATAGAAAGATAATCTATTAAATTTTTATTAATAAAAAAATCTAATGAATAACCTAATATTATACTTAATAAATTCATTAGTAATGTACCTAATAATGAAGTTAATAATATCATATATTTATTTGTTTTTTCTCTGAAAAAAATTAATAAGACAAAAGTATTACTTCCTAATTCTGATATAAATGTTAAAAAAAAAGTTTGAATAAATGAATATGTATAAGATAAATTAAATTCTTTTGTAAATTGTTGAGTATTATTAAATTTTTGAATATTCATTTTTAAATTATTATTTTTTTTATTGTTTTTTTTATTTATTCAATTTTTTTTTTGGATTTTTCTTATTAAAATAAAAAAGTAAAGTATTTTTATTAATTATTTAGGAAATATAATTTGATTTTCATATTTTTTATAAATTTAAAAATAATAAAATATAAAATAAATGAAAGGATTAAATTATAATTATCATAAACATAATAAATCCCAGTTAAAAAAAAATTATGACTTTAACACAATAACAAATATGAAAAACCAAAATTATAATATTATAAAAGAAATAGAAACATATTCTTTAGAAATTTTTATTAATTTACTAAATAAAACAATGAAAAACACAAAAACAAATATAATAAAAAGTTCAAATCCAAAAAGGCAAATTGCCATTGAAAAATTAATAAAAATAAAAAAAAATTTTAGGATATCAAATAAAATAATTCATCTTTCAATTTTTTTAATGGATATAATTTTAGAAAAAACAAAATTAATTTCTAAAACAGAACAAATTCTTTTAGTTTGCTTAATTTTATCAATAAAATTTTTACATAATCAAACAGAATTACCTTATTTTCAAGAAATACAAATTTTATGGAAAAATACATATTTATCTTTTGATAATATAAAAAATTTAGAAATATTTTGTTTGGAAAAGATAAATTATGACCTTAATATAATAACTCCAGTTGATTTTTTACAATATTTTGAGTGTAAAGGCATAATATTTTATGATGATATTAATGATAAAAATAAAAGTTATATAAATAAAAGCCTTATTCATTCTAAATTAAATGAATTTTTAGCTAAAATTATGAGTAAAATATCTTATTTAAATATTGATCCTTTGGAAATTGCTTGTGTTTGTATATGTTTGACTAGAGAAAATTTTGGTATAAAAGAAAAATGGCATAAATTTATGAGTGATTATTATAATATTAATTTTTATGATTTTGAAAATACTTATGAAAAAATTAAGGATATTATTTCTGATAATTATAAGAGAGTTGAATTAAAAATTATAAATAATAATAATTATCATCTTAATATTAATAAAGTTAACAATAATAATATTAATAATACTAATATTAATCATACTCATCTTAATAATTTAAATAATAATATTAATAATTATGTTCATAGTAAAGTTAATAATAATTTAATAAAGCAAGGTAGTTTTAGAGATAATTCAAATTTAAAAAAATTTATTTCTGGCAAATTTATTTCTTCACATTCAATGAAAAAAATAAAAAGAAATTTTTCTTTAGAATTAAATAAAAATACAACATCAACTTTAAATACATATATAAAAAGTAATATAAATGAATTTAAAAATAATAAAAGAATATATCATATAAATAAAAGTAATAGTAATGATTCAAATTATAAAGGAGATACAAATATAAGTTCAACTTGTACACCTGAAACAATTTCTAAAAAAAGTATTCCTAAAATAAAAGGATTTAAAATAAAGAAATTTAAAGAACAGAATTCAAGTTTAATCATTGATTCAATGCAAAAAATTTCATCTCGAAATAAATTAAATAAATTATATGAAGTTAGAAATAATTCTTATAGAAAAATTAAGAAAAATAATAGTTTAAGTACAAAAAATTTTAATGGATCTGACGAAAAAACTGAAAGATTTATTTTGAATAATTATAATAATTATATGAGGAATTATAATTCTAGTGCTAAGAAATATAAAAATTCTTCTGTAACAAAAAGATAAATTTTTTATTTTTGGATTTTTGATTTCATATTTTTTTATTAATGATTTTTTTTGTTTTAAAAATATTGTTTTTAAATGATTTTTTATATAGTTTTACGTATTTTTTATTATTAAATTAGATTTTTTTTTTATATTTTATTCAAATTAAACTTTTTATGGTTTTTTTAATTAAAATATATGATTAATAATAAATATTATTAGAAACTATTTATAGTATATCATCTAATAAAAAATCCATAAAATAAATAAAAAGAGGAAAATATGGAAGAATTAATATAAAAATTATTATTATTATATTTAAAAAGAAAAAGAAAATAATTCCAACAAACAAATAGTATAAAAAATTAAAAATCAAATTCTTTTTATTTTTTTGATGAAAAAAAAGATTCCATAAATAAAAAAGAGTAGAAATAAACAAAAGAAAAAAACTTATCATTAAAATTCCACAATTTTTCAATAATAAAATATAAAATTTTTTAGATTGTAAAAAACTTTTTTTTTTCAATTTAACAGGTTTATTTTTTAAAGAATAAACTCTACAATAATTTTCATTAAATCTATTAAAATGATTATTATCAGCTTCTTTAAAACAATATTTACAATAAAATTTTAAACAATTTAAACATTTTACTATACTCCATTGAGGGATAGTAAATAATTTATTTATTCCACAATTAGGACAAAATTGATTTTTAACTTTATTTAAAGAAAAATAAATTTCTTCATCATTAGTTATTTCTGCAACATGTTTTTTATTAAATTTTTCAAACATTTTTTCATTTT
Source organism: Isotricha sp. YL-2021b (assembly GCA_023805745.1). NCBI lineage: Eukaryota > Ciliophora > Litostomatea > Vestibuliferida > Isotrichidae > Isotricha > Isotricha sp. YL-2021b. The sequence continues at coordinate 13,993 of JAJJKW010000380.1, read as the reverse complement.
TTTCTAAAATATTATCTGTTGTTATTTTTGTATTTTGTTTAATAAATTTTTTTTTTTCAATATTCTCCAAAAATAAATCATAATGTTTTTTTGATATATTTTTTTTAATTATTTGTAAATCTATTTCTTTATTACATTTATATATAGGACAATTTAAATAATTTTCTCCCTTTTCTATTTGAGAATTAAAATAAATATGAAAACAATATTTACACATTATATGATGACATTTATCTAAAATAATTATATTGTCTTTTTCAGTAAAACAATTATTACAAAGAATACAAAAACATGCAAACTTACTTTTATTATGATTATATTTTTTGACTAAAAATTTAATTGGAGAAATTGGAGAATAAGTTCTAAATATTTTTGTTTTACTTGATAAATCTAAAATATTATTATTATTATTCATATTGTTATTAAAGTTAGAAATTCTAATTTCCTTCTTTTTTTCTTTACATTCTGGAATTAATTTTTTTTTTTGTTCTAAAACAAAATTTTCAATTACTTTTTCAAGTTCTTTTAAATTTAATTTCTTACTATAGTAATTAAAATTATAGATTTTTTCGAATTTTTGAAATGTGATAGAATTAATTGAATTTTTTGTTTTTTTTCGAATAATTAAACTATTTGATGAATTTCTCAAATTAAAATTATCTTTTTTAATTTCTATAATTTTTTTAAAAGATAAAGGAATTAAAGATAAATTTGTTAAAGTTTTTTTTATTATATTTTTTCCTTCTTTTAAATCATTTACTCTAATTTCTGACATATAATTATTTGTAAATATTTCCTCTTTAATTTTATTTTTTTCATTTTGAGAAATTGATAAAACATTATTCATTATAACTCATTAATAGAAAATTGAATTTTGAAAAAAATATTATTTATTTCATTAATTCATAAAAATAAAACAAAACAATACATTTTCCAATAAATAATTAATAAATAAAATAAAATTTAATGTACAAAAAAAATTGAAACTCCAAAAAAATAAATTATTAATTTTATTATTTTGAGGAAGTAATTAATAAAATAATTTAATCTGCTTCTTATAAATCAAAATAAATTTAATAATAATATATTAATGTTTCCTTCTTCAAAAAGAGAAAACATAAAAGACACAAATAACTTATTTTTAAATTTTGGATTTTCTCCAAATTTTTTTTCAGAAATAAAAGAAGAAGTATATATTGTAGAAAAAAATCCAATGAGAAAAATTTTTTCTGCAAATGCAGTTTTAAATATACCAATTGAAGAACAAATAGAAAAAAAAAAAATTTATGATGCTGAAGATAAAGAATTATACAATCAACAAGAAGATGATAATTGGTTTGATTCAAATACAAATGATAATTTATTATTAAACTTTGGAGAAAAAATTATTTTAAATGATCTTAATAATCAAAATTCAAATTCTATTTATTTTCCTTGTAATAATATTGAAAATAATTTAAATATTTTTTCGACTTTTTCTCAAAGTCAAATGATGAATTTAAATAAAATTATTCAAGAAATGAATCAAAGTATAGAAAATAGAAAAGTTATAAAAGCCTATAAAAGTAAATTAAAAAGTAAATTCTATAAAATATATGAGTCTAATTCAAAAGATTATTTAGAAAAAGTAAAATATAAATTATTTCATAAATGTTGTTTTCCTCATTGTGGAAGAACTTTTTCTTCTTCAGGTTGGTTAAAAGCTCATTTTGAAGAACATATTAAAGATTTAAAGAAAAATAAGTTTAATATGCTTTTTGAGAAATTTATTCGAAATAATAAAAATATTGAAAAGAGTTTTCTTAATAATAATAAGAATTATTTACATATATAATTATAATAATGGGAAATTTTGTTTCCTTTAATAATTTATAAATATAAAAATATTTGGAATTCATTTAGTAGAATGAATTAAAGATTTCCCATTATTTAGATTTAATTTATGATTACTATTTAAAAAATATTAATTTTTATTTAATTTGAAAATATTAAAAACAAAAGTAAAAATATTTGTTTTTTTAATTATATTATAAAAAAATATACAAAAATAAAGATACAAAAATAAAAGAATTATTTCCCATTTTCAATGTAATTGTCATTTTCATTTTTTTCAACTTTCTTTTTTTTTCTCATAATTTTATTAGGATTAATATATTTAGAAATATTTTCAATTCTTTCTTGATATTCACTAACATCAATTAAATCAAACATTTCAAAAACTTTTTTCATATAATTCATTTCTCTTCTAAATTGTTTTAATTGATTATCATCTTCAATATTATTTTTTTCTTCAACAATTTGTTCCATTGTTTCTATAATATTATTAAATTCCATAATAAAAATATTTACAATATCATTTTTTAAAAAAGAATATTTCATACAATCATAAATTTTTTTCAACTTTGTAAATTTAAATATATATTCATTATAATTCTTTCCTTGGAAAATAGGATAATTATCAAAATCTAATTCATTAAATAAATTTAACATTTCTGTTACTAATTCATTTAATAATATTATTATAGAATATTGACTTGATTTTTCTATATCTTCAAAAGTTAATTTTATTTCTTCATAAGGATATTTAATTAAAAAAGTTTGTAAAGCTCTTTTTGTTACAATTATATTGGAATTTAATAAAGAAGATTCTTTTTCTGTTATTAATTTAATTCCATTTATTTTTCCATCTAAAGAATTTATTATAATATCTTTTTCCATTAATATTATTTCATTAATTGTTTTATAAGTACAAACAACAATAATATTTTGATAATTTTCATCCACTAAATTAGAATACATAAATAAACTTTCATAAATAAATTTGATTATATAAAGAGTAAAATGAATTATTTTATGTTTTATATTATATTCTTCTCCTTCAGTTTTAAATAATATATATTCATTATTTTTATTTTCTAATTCATCATCTTCATTTTTTTCATCATTCATATTATCAATATCTAAATCAATATAATTTATATATTTTTCATCATCATCTTCAATTGTATCAGTATCACTATTAGTAATTAAATCAAAAATATCTTGAAAAATACTTTTTATATTATTTAATTGTTCCCAATTTTCTTTTCTTAATTTTTCTTTTAAATTATCTACTTGTTTATCATAATATTTTTGGAAAAATTCTTGATATAAATTACCTATAAATTCATACCAATCTAAATTAGTATAATTTAAATATGAACTACATCTTCTTTCTATTATTGAACTTTTTTCATGAAAAATTTTTAAATCTCCAGTTTTTACAAACTGATTTAAATATTCTAATATTGGTTTTTTTATTATTATATCCATTTCATTTCTTATATAAATTGTAAGTTCTTTAAAAATTTTTGGAGCTAAACCAAAATTATTTTGAAATATATAAAGAAGGTAAAAATAATTTGATAAGATAATTGTAAATGAATTTGATGTGATGTAAAATTTTATTATTTCATTTAAATTCAATAATTGAATTTTATTATATGTGTTTTTCAATATTATTTTAAAAGTTTCTTTTAATTTTATTACTATTGATTTTATGTCTAAATTATCTTTAATTATTATATTTAATAATTCCATTATTGAAATTAAATTATTTCTTATTTTTGTATTTTTTGAATCAGTATCAATATTATTATAAACTAGCATAAAATCAAAATTTTCATATTCAAAATCTAAATCAATAAATAAATCTTTATCTTTTTTATCAACATTTTTTGTTAAATTAAAATTAGTTTTTTTTAATTCAATATTATTATTTTTTTTTAAATTATCATTTTTATTATCTAACTTTTTGTCAAAAACTAAAGAAATTTCAAATAAATTTTTTATAAATTTTTTCAGTTCAATGATTAAAAAATCTTCTGTTTTATTTTCATAATTATTTAATTCTTTTTCCATTTCAGAGAAAACTTTCAAATTTTTATAAATGTTATTTTCATTTTTATATGCCTTAATTTTATCTCTAATTAAATTAATCAAATTACTTATTTCTTGAATTTTATTATCACTTTCACTTTTTTCGATAATATTATCCAATTGAATAAAATCATTTTTAATTTTTTGAATTTCCAAAAAGTATTTTTTAACTTTATTTAAATTTTGTTTTTTAGTTTCTACAAGAAACAATTTAGCAGAATTTTCAATAAAATTCTTTTTTAAATGTAATTTACATTCTCTTTTTCCTTTCATTGAAAATAAATAACAATCAATTTTATGTCCAATACTAATATTATTTTCAATATAAATATAAATTTTATTTGTATTTAAAGCAATAATTTTATTTAGTTCTTTATCAATTAATCCAGTTTTTAAAACTAAATCATCTTTTATCATAATTAATTCATCTAAATTAGTTCTTTCTAAAAAATTTCTTTTAATTACAAATTTTTCTGGTTCAATTGCTATATTTTCTTGTAAACCTAAAATATCTAATAATTTGCTTTGAGTATAGTCTTTATTTCTTTTATTTAAATTTCTTTTATTTTTTTTTTCTTTATGTTCTAATTTTGGATAATGATTAAATTTAAATATTGGATATAATTTTTTTAAACTTAAAGTATAATTTGAATAATTTTGTTGTAATAATACTTTAAAATTATTTTCTTGAATGTTATTTGTTGATTTTGATAATAAATTATTGTCATTATATTCAATAGGAAAATTTTTATTTCCATTAAATTGTAAAAAATTATTGTCATTTGAAATATTCGAATTATTTTTTAATGTATTTTTTAAACCTATAAATGATATATTTAATTTATTTTTGCTTTTATTTTTATTTTGTTGAGTCATTGATATTATTTCTGAAAAATTTTTACTTGAAAAATATCTTAAATTTTTATTGATAGGGTTATCATTTAAATTTGTTTTTAATGATATACTTTCTCTTTTTTTTTCCATATTTAATCTTTTCTTATATAATTCTTATTAAAAATAATTTTAAACTTTTTTAATATTATTTGAATATAATAAAAATAAATATTTTTTCTTTATTATATATAAATATTTAAAACAAAAAATCTAAAATTATTTTATATCATTTCACTTAAAATTTATAATCAAAATATTAAAATATTAACCATAAAATAATTAATATAATAAAACTAAATATTTTTACCTCTTTCATTTATATCTAATTTTAAACATGAAAAAATAATATTTTTAATAGAGTTGGCAGAATTATTCACATTATTGTTTTCATATTTACCATATAAAAATTTATATAAATCAAATTCTTTAATTTCATTTACATTTTCACAATTTTTAAATGGATTATAATTATATAAAAAATAAAAAGATATAATTCCAATATTCCAAAAATCAATTTCCAAAGAATAAGATTTTTTTTCTAATATTTCAGGAGAAAAATAACCATAACTTCCTAAAAATTCATTTAATTTTTGATAAGGAGAAATAATATTAGATAAATTAAAATCAATAATGTTAATATTATCATCATTTCCAATTAATAAATTTTGCATTTTTAAATCTCTATGAATTATTCCTATACTATGTAAAAATTTAACTCCTTGAATTAATTGGTTAATCTTTTCTAATTTTTCTTCATTTGATAATTCATTTATTTTTTTTTGTTTTTCAATTGGACAATATTCCATTATAATATATATATTATTTATATCTTCTAAAACATTAATTATTTTAATTATATTTGGATGGGAAATTTTTTGTAATATTTTTGAAATTTCAAATTCATTTCTTTGAATTGAAAATGGACAATTTATTTCTTTTTTTTTTAAATTATTTTTACATAAAACTTTAACAGCATATTTTTCTAAATTTTCTGTATTTCCAGAATTATAAGTTTTGATACTTATATTTTCTATTTCTTCAAAATTAATTATTTTTTTTTCAGAATTAGTTACTTTTTTTGTAGCTAAATAGATTATTCCAAATTCTCCTTTTCCTATTTCTTCAATAAAATTAAATTCTTCTTTTATATCAAAGGAATTTGTTGAAACATATATTCTATCATAAAAAATATTTCTTTCATCAATTGAATTAAATTTAAACTTAAATTCTTTTTCATTATTAGGAATTTGGTTTTTAATAATAACTTCATAAATATTCTTTTTATTTATTTTAAAAGGATAAGAATAATTTAAAGGAATAATTAATATTTTTTTTTCTTTTTTTTCATTATTATACTTCACAATTAAAAAATTTTTTGAAAAATTAATTTTACATTCACAATTAATTCCATAAATTTCAATTGCGATTTTGTTAAAATCATTATCATTAAAATTTAATCCATTAATTTTTTTATTTACACAAGTATTATAAACATGAGGAATAGGAGAATTACTTTTATTTTTATCATCTTTTAAATTAGGAAAAAAGCTAATATTAAACTTTTTGTTTTTAAAAGTTTTTGACTTTTTGCTTTTTTTATTTTTTTCTTTATTATATTCTTCATCTTCACTTAAATCATTACTTGACATTAATGTACTTCTAAAAGCTTTTAAATCATTTTCAAATGAATTTAATTCATTAAAATCTTCTAATTCTTTTGATTCATCATAATGTTGTAAAAATAAATTATAATTATCATTAATATAATCAAAAAGTTCTTTTGATGGATTTGATAAATTTTCATATAAAAATGAAACTTGAGTATATGATTTATTATAATCTAAATGAATATTATTTTGAATTATTGTTATATCATCTTTTAAAAAAATTGTTTGATTAAAAGAAAATAGAAGTAAATAAAATAAATCTGAATTTTCAGTTTGGATTTTATTTAAAAATTCTTTTTTTGATAAAACATCTTTTCCATTGAAAAAATTGTTTATTATTTTCTCTAATTCTATATTATCTAAGCTTAAAGTAAAGATATGAAAATAAAAGAAAATTAATTTAACATCTTTATAATAAATTTTATAGTCATTATTTAAAGAAAAAAAATTAGTTACAAAATTTATTTTTTCTTCTATTGAACCGAATATTATTATCATTAAAGTTTCTATTATATTATCTTTTTCAATTAAATGAGATTCTTTATTATTCTTTTTAAGTAAATAATCAAATAATTTCATTTTTGGATAATATGGGATTTTAGGAAATAATTTATTAAATATGTTCCTATCTATTTGCTTTTTTGTAGGAAATAATGATTCAAATAAATAGTTCAAAAATTTTTCGAATTTGTTTTTTGATATTTCATTATAAATTGATTCATATTCTAAAAGAGTTTGACCATTTATAATACTTGACATTTTTATTAAAAAATATATTGAAAAAAATAATTGATAATATGTCAGTAATTTTATTCTGCTTTAATGTAAAAATAATAATTAATTAAATTTTATTATTTAAAAATAAAAAATAATGTTATTAATTTTTTCCCAACTTTGAAATTAATTCCATTTTGATTTATTGTTTTAGAATTTCAATTTATATCAAATAAATTTCTCTTTAATATATTAAAATATATTAATCTTAAATAATTTCTTTACTTTAATAAAAATAAAGTTTTTTCAGGGATTTTTTCTCATATAATTAAGAAGAATAAACTCCTAAAAAAAAATTTACATTTCTATTTTTAAAATAATAAAATAATTTACTTACTTTTTTCTTATGAAGAGTAAATAAAATAATTGTGTAAAAAGACGATTTTCTTTTATTTATCTTCATTTTTTCTAAAAAATTAAAAAAAAATTTCTAAAAATTAAATTTTTTTCATAATAAAACCAATGAATGAAAAAAAAAACAATTAAATAAGAAGAAAAACAATGTTAATTTCTTATTTTAAAAAAAATGTTAGAATCATATATTAATTGATAGGATCTATTCTAATAAAAAGAATGGATTAGATATGAAAAAGTTTTAATTCAAGAATAAAAAATCTGAATTAATAAGTTATATAATTTAAATAATTATTAAATATTTTTTATTTTTTGAATTCAATCAGAAAAAAATTCTCATTTCTAATGATATTAGTGATTTAAATTTTCAATTAAAGAATTGTTAATGTTTTTTTAAGTATTTATTTAAATATATTTAATAATATGAAAATTTAATATATTTTTATTGAATAAATAATAAATATTAAAAAATAGAGAAACAATGTTATATAATGAGTAAATACTACCTCTTTTTAAAAATCAATAATTTTATATTTTTTAATAATTGATTATTGTTCATTACTTCTTTTGGTATATTAAAAATTTAATGTTTTTCAAAAACAATATTCTTTTTATATAGTATTATTGATTTCATTATTAAATTTACTAAATAATCTAAATTTCTTCAATCATTAATCATTTTTTAAAAAGAAATCATTGAAAAAATTCTTTTACTATGATTGACATAAATAATATTTCTTTTAATAAATCTTTTTCAAATTAACTTATTTTTATAATTGAAAAGCTTTCAAAAAAGAAAAATTTAATAATCGATTTTGAATAATATTCTCCCTCTAACAATTATCAAGCTAAAATTTTTTTAAAATATCTTTCTATAAAAATTGCACTCTTATTTAGGTACTTTTTAAAAAGTTTAATTATTAATATCATTATATTAGAAGTATCATTTCAACCTATAATATAGTAGAATTGAATTTTGAATTTTTATTCATAACTCAAATCATCATAATTATTAATTTAAATAATTAAAAAATAATTCAAAAAATATTTAATTTATTAAAACAGAATTTACCTCTAACAGATTAATCAAAAAATATTTCAATCAAAAAATTTTCTTTTTGTTTTAGTTATCATTCATATTAAAAAAAAAAAAATTGTGATGTAATCTTATAATGTACCTCTTTCATTCAGTTAAATTAAAAATATAAAATCCAATTATTTAAAAAAATTCAATTTATTCAAAATACAACATTTGAAATAAAACATTGACATAAAGCAAAAATAAAAAAATAAAAAAAATAAAATGAAAAAAATAACACTCTTATTTTTCTTTGCATTGTTATTTATTTCAACACAACAACAAACTGTAGATAATGCAAACACAGAACCATATCATAATTTTGATTGGTTAGATGAAGATGATTATACAATTAGTGTTGCATATACAACTGGTACTCCTTATGCTGCATGTTGTCTTTCAAATGGAACAAAAGTATGTAAAGGAGATTGCACTACAGAATCTCTTAAAACTTCATGTAAATTTACTGGAGCTTCTTGTAAAGCTGATTCAGATAATCCCTCAACTAAATTTTATTATGCTCTTTATTGTGCAGCTTCATGTGATGAAAGTACTGATTACTCATCTGCTACTTCTGTTGATGTAACTGTTGCTGTTTCGGGAGAAAATTATATTAAATTTTCATTTATTCTATTATTGAGTTTACTTGTTCTTTAAATTACTTTAATAGGTATTAAACTTATAAATTACATATAAAATTTTTTTTAAAGTTTTTTTCATACTATTTTTATTTATATTTTTAAAGATAATAATTTATTGTTTAAACCATTTTTTTTTAGTTTTATATTAATTTGTCAATAAACTAATATTTTTATTTGAATACTTACATTTGGTAATCATTTAAATTTTTAGGAAAAATTTTTTTAAAGTATTATAGCCTTATTTGGGGACTTTCAATTTTTTTTTTCATATATGAAAAGGATTTTCTCTTTCAATATTTTTTTAAATAACTATTTATAAATTATATATTTTAAGATTATTTATAGTTTGTTATTTAAAATTTATGTTTTTTTTGAAATTTAAATTGTCCAAATATTTCTTTTTTGAATTATAAAAAAATTTCTTTTTTATTGTAATATAAAGTAAAGCTCAGTTTTTTGAAATAAGAAATTAATTAAATTTTTCTAAAACATTTAATTTATTTATATACATTAGTCAAATTTTGCTACTCCATTCATTAAATGATGAATTTAGAGATATAAAATTTATTTCTTTTATTGAACATTTTTATTTATTTTTTGAAAATTTAAAATTTAATTAGGTTAAGTTTTTTGGTTTATGATAAAATATGTTAAATTAAATATCATTAGTTTTTACTTGTATTAATTTTATTTTCTAGTTTTATTGGTAAACTTTTTGAAGATTATTTACATTGAAATATTATTATATTCCATAATGAACTTTATAATTATAATTCATCAAAAACAAGTTTTATGATAATGATAATAAAAAATATTATTGAAACCTTATTGAAAAAAATTTAAACAATTTACAAAAATTTTCTTTATATTTCATCTTCAACATGACTTAATGATATCAGATTAATTTTCATTCAAAAATAATATATTCAGGATAATTTAATTAATTAATTAAAATTAATTGTCATTATTTCTATGTTTAAATTTTTAAAATTAATTCTTGGATTATTTTTTTCAAAAAGAAATCACATTTTGAAAAAAAATTTTTCAAACAAAGATTTTGAAATTTATTTGAACATTTAAAATTTAACATTTTAAAATCTTTATTATTTAATGAATAATATTAAAAAAATTAATTTAATAACAGAATTTGCTTTAAATTGCCTAAAATGACTTTTTTATTTAAAAATAAAATTTAATAGATTTCATAATTAATTTCAAAATCAAATAACCAAATGAGTAGTTTATTATAAAAGAAACCATTTCAAAAAAAAAGACTAAAAACACAAAAAAAATTTTAATTTAAGATATAAAACAAGAAAAGAAAAAAAAATTAAATACAATATTTGAAAAAATAAAACTAAATAAATTCTTTATAAAAAATAAATATCAATTAAAATGAATAAAATAGCATTACCCATATTATTACTTATAATAGGATATACATATTCTCTTAACATTGATGAGGAACACTTAGAACCATATGAAGAATTTAATTGGCTTGATGAAGATGATTATACAATAACAGTTCCATTTACAAGTTCAGCTGATATGGTAACACCTTGTTGTCTTTATAATGGAACTAAATTATGTGCAGCCTCAGAATGTTCATTAGACACTGCTGCTTTTACAGTATCATGTAAATTTACTGGAAATTCTTGTGAAGCTGATTCAGATAATCCAGCTACTAAATTTTATTATTCTCTTTATTGTAGTGCTAGTTCTTGTACAAGTGATGCTGCTTCTAATTTAGCGAATAGTGATAATGCATATGTCACTGTTGCTGTTTTAGCTGGAAGTTATATTAAATATTCAATTGTTTTATTATTAAGTCTACTTGCCTTTTAATTATTTTTTAAAAAACAAATATTTTCCGGTATTAAAATATAAATTACTTATTAATTATATTTTTTTTATTTTTTTATTCATTGATTTTAAGTTTTTTTTTATTTTCTTTTTTTGAGATTTAAATTTTTGAAATTATATTTAATTTAATTTTTCATGGGATATAAATATTTAAGTGGTAATAGATTTTTCAAATTTTTTAGTTGAGGAATTTATTTTTTAAACCGCTAATTGGGGCCTTTTTTTTCAAAAAAATAAATTATTTGTTCACTTAAAGTGATTAAATAATGATTTTTAGTTTTGGAGTAGTTTTTTCCTTTCCCTTATATTTTTTATTTAATTCTTATTATTGCAATTTTTTCAAATTTTGGTTGTTTTGTCAAATTTAAAATATTTTTTAATATATTAAAATTTAATATTTTAGTTTTTTTTGAATTTACGATTATATATTTAAAGTTTTGAAAAAAGTTTAATTTTTTGAAATATTATCTATAATTAAAAAAGATACATACATAATCTATTCTTATGAAAATGTCATATTAATTATTTTACTCTGATTATATGGGATAAATTTTTTATTTATATTTATAGATTAATGTGTTGATATTTTCATATTTTTTATTATTTTTTTCTCAATTATTTTAAAAAATATTGAATAATTTAATTTTTTTAATTTTTTGTGATATTTATCAATTATAAATTCTTTTTAATATTTGAAAATGTTTTTCTTGTCGGTGTTTAAAGTTTTTAAACTTTTTCTTTTTATTATAAAAAATACTGAAAAAGTGAATTTTTTTCTGAAAATTGAAAATTTGAATAATTTTTTAATTTATAATAAATTTATAGTTGTTTTAAAAAAATACATAAATAAATTTTCAATGTTTTATAATTTTAATGTTTTTATATTATTTCCATTGTATTAGTTTTTTTTAAATTATAAATTAATGATAAATCTCTTTTAATTAAAATGTGAATTTTTTAATTTTATTTTTAATGTTGTTTTGAAGGAAAAGATTTTGAATATCATCAAAATAAATTTCACAGTCTTTTTTTTTGAAATATGGTCAAAAAGTTATTTTCTTTCTATAAAAAATAAAGATAAACAAATATTCTCTTTAAAATATTTATCTATTGGTTAATGCTATTTCCCCAAATAATTTGTTTTAATATTTATTTTTTTGTTTTAGATATATAAATTTTCAATAATTAATATTATCAAATTAATTCTTTTATTATCTTTTTTTGTTCAAAAGATTCTAATTTGAGTAAATTGAGGAAATTCTTTAATTGATAATATTTTTTGAATATTAACATTTATTAAATTAATAAATATGAAAAAAAATTTAGTTGTTTAAAAAAATTGCAAATTAGATAAGACATGAAAAAAGAATAAAAAATAATTAAACTTTTTTATAAATTTAATTTATAAAATATAAATGTGTGATGATTATTTTTATTATTATTAAATTATATAAAATTGAAAAAACTTATTAATTTAATTAAAAGAATTTTAAATGAATAGCATTTTTATAATATTACAAATACTGTTTTATAATATAACAGATTTAAAAGAAAAAATTAAAAATATCATCATTTTTAAATCTAATCATTTAATATATAACTCCGTCCTAAAATAACATAAAAAGAAATGCCAAAATCAAATAACAAAAAAAAAAAATATTCCCTTTTAAAAGATATAAAACCATTTAAAAAAAAAAAAAATTTAAATTACAATATTTGAAAAAATTCAAAAAAATAAAAACCTCTGAAAAAAATAAAAAAAAATAAAAAAAACCGAATTAAAAAAGAAAAAAAATGATAAAGAGACTGATTCCCATAATAATAATAATAACATACACAATAAGTGCATTAACAAATTTAGACGGAGTAAATACAATACCATATCATGATTTTAATTGGATAGACGAGGACAATTACACAATAGAAATAGCATTTACAGATACTGCTCCAGCATCAAGATGTTGTTTATATAATGGAACAAATATATGTTCAGGAGCATGTACACTTGATTCAGGAACAAATATTATTTCTTGTAAATTTGTTGGTGGAAATTGCGAAGCTGATGCTGATAATCCTAGTACTAAATTTTATTATGGAGTTTATTGTTCTGATACTGAATGCCAATCTTCTGGAAGTATTACTGAAACTCTCTCTGCTGAAGTCACTGTTGCTATTTCTAAAGGAAATTTTATTAAATTTAATTATTTGGTTTTAATCTTTTTAAGCATTATTTTTGGGTAAAATGTTTTTTTTTTTTTTTTGAAGGTCTTTTGGGTTTTGGTTTTGTTTTTTTTTTCTTTTTATTTTATTATTTTTTATTTTTGGGATTTGTTTGTTTTTTTTTTCTTTATTAATATTTACGGGGTTTAAAATGTAAATTTAAATTTTTTTTTTTTTTTTTGTTTTTTTGTTTGTTTTATTTTCATTTATTGTTTTGATGAAGACTATTAGTTATTTTGAAAATTTATTTTTTTTTAATTTTTATTATGATATATTTTATATCTTTCTTTCATCACTTTTTTAGATTAGATAAATCAAACTTTTATAAAAAAATAATAAAATAATTATTATACTTTGTTTTATATTTTAATTTATTATAGAAAGATTTTCTCTCTCATCTTTATTTATTTTTTATTTTTATAATTTTATATTTTTTGTCAAATAATTTATCAATAATATTTTAAATATTACACAAAAGAGAAAAATTAAATTTTTTTCATAATAATTTCTTAATATTTAATTAATATATTGTTTTTTATAAAATAAATTTTAAATTGGGGATTGGGGATTGGGGATTGGGGATT